>JBBPCX010069157.1:0-11581 GCA_037974365.1 Hydrocynus forskahlii
CTCTCTCTCTCTCTCTCTCTCTCTCTCTCTCTCTCTCTCTCTCTCACACACACACACACACACACACACACACACAAGCATACACACAGCATGAACCTCCCCCGCACACTATGGCAGCATGATCACTCTCCACAGAAACCTTCAGAGAGGAGGATTATGGGTAAAACAAGGCTGGAGTGGATGAACACTCCAACAGAATGATCACTCAACACATTTAATGACATTCTCTCTCTCTCTCTCTCTCTCTCTCTCTCTCTCTCTCTCTCTCTCCCTCTCTCTCTTTCTCCTGTTCTTATAGAACAGAAGGTCTTTATTCCAGAAGTGATGTGAATACGAGACTCTGTTATTCAGAGAGGAAGAAGAAGGTGGATTAGGTCTGCAACTCCATAACACCACAATTCTTAACTTGTGGACTGCTGTGTTGAACACATCACCACCATACCTGCTATGATAGAAATGCCGTCCAACAGGTAACAGCACCACCAGACACGCACAAAGTAAGCATTCCATCAAACGTGAAGCCAACATGACCTGGGTGATCACCCCTCCCACTCTCTCTCAAATTTTGTCCATAACTGGCAGATGCCCCCAATGCTCCTTTGCTTCCAAACCACATGGACAAAGAGGAAACAAAGAAACAACTACTAATTTTAGTAATTTATCTATATCGTAGACAACTGATCTACGTCAAAACACGTCAACAGCAATGTCAAGCTTGCAACAGGCAGTCTGCAGAAAGTCCTTCATCTGAATCAGTGGACATGAAATGACAAGGAGTATTCCCAGCAGCAACTGGAAGAAGTCTCTCACACAGGATCTCAGCGAGGATGATGAACAATAAATACATTCATCATTCATTCATTTTCTGTGACCGCTTAATCCTTACTAGGGTAGCGGGTGCACAGAGCCTATCCCGGGGTCTACAGGCACGAGGCAGGGACCCACCCTGGGCAGGGTGCCAGCCCACCATAGGGTACACACACGCACACAATTCACTCACACACTCACACCCACAGTCAATGTAGAATCCCCAATACAACTGACACACACGGACTGTGGGAGAAACCCGGAGACCCCGGAGGAAACCCACGCCACCACGAAGAGAACATGCAAACTCCACACACACAAGGCCAGGACCCAGATTCAAACCCCCAGCCTTGGAGATGTGAGGAACAGTTCTACCCACTGTGACACCGTGGGGCCTGACTATGCGGTTCTATGCGGTTCTACTGACTCCTCATAGTTCAGGCTGCTAGACCTCTTTGGCAGGTACCAGCAAGGGGCACTCACCCCGGATGCTAAGGAGAAGACAGGGTTTACACTGGGGGTGGTGTTATCCCTTTCGAATGGTGCAATGCCCCTGCCACCTCTGAATGGCTGATGGAGTGGGTACTAGCTAGTCTGCCTAATGAGTGATTGTGTATCTCAGTGATCTATTGATGCACAAGCGCACGTTTGATGAAGAAATACATCATCTGCAGCAAGTCCCTGAAGCCAACAACTTTCGCCTCCGTCCCAAGACATGCCACCTCCTCCAGTGCAAACTGCAGTTCCTCTGCCATGTAACCAGTGGTGAGGGCATGGCCATGACCAGCAGTCCAGCAATGTGGAGAAACTGTGGAGTTTTCTTGGCCTAGCAGACATTGCTGCTTCCCAGCACTAGCGTACAATTCATAGTTGACACCAGTCCAAGCAAAAGGAGGTTTGGAACGTTGTTGTCACAAGGGCAGGATGAGCAATAGAGTATATGCATAATACTTCTGAAAGATTACCAAACCATGATACACTGACTGCATCACCCAGCATGATGCTAGTTAGCTGTGGTAATGGGATTGAGACACTTTTGGTCCTGCCTGTATGCCATAATTTGAACTGGGGACAGACAACATACATGTAGCAAGGCTAAATCACTTTAATGAGTCTGGGGCATAAGTGGCCTGCTGGATCACCACTGATTCGCCATCCAGCTGAAAACCAGGTAGCTCCACAACAAGGCAGATGCGCTGTCCTGCTGCTTTGTCTTGGGGCACTTGTCTGAGGTGGTTTATAAGTTCCATGTAGTGCAAACATTGCTGATACACTGGGACCAGCTTGGCCTGTAGAGGCCCCAGGAAATAAAAAAGCATCGGAGGGAAGCAAGAGAGGACTGTAGACAATCACATGCAATCATACACTTCGTGTGAACAAGACTAACAGGAACGCACTACTTAACTGATGGTCACTTCTCAGTCGTACAATTTTCTAAACTTAAATAAAAAACAAAAACTCATAGCTGTCACGTCTTCCCCTTTCTCCCCAATACGCAGACTTCCATACTCAGACTTTATTTAAAAAAACAAAACAAAACAATAGGCACGAGGGCCAGACTAAAGCTCAGAATGAAATAAAAGGAGAAACACGTTGGATGACGGTGGACCGACAACTAAGGTCCACCTCAGATGAACTTAAATACCCAGACTCTAAACCAATACAAACACGAATCTCATTACTTTAAGCACCCTGGCAGCTGAAGCTCATCATACACAAACTCACTGCCGGTGGTGCTCAGAATTACAAAATAAAAGTTCAAACACAAAACACAAAACTTAAACAATGGCGGCCTCTAGTGGCCACCCACCATCATAGGTGCCAATAGCTGCCAATAGCTTTAAATCATTTAAATATTCTTTGTGATTTTCACATGCATTTATGTATTTATTTTGTTCATTTTCATACATTATATTATCATATATATTATATTATAATGAAACACTATATATTATATGACAGATATCCATAATGGTGACATTACACAATGGATGCATTAAACAGACATAACCTGTCATGACAGTTTAAAACAGCGTTAATGGTATGGTTCTGTCAGTGTTACATATCGTCGTTAGTAAAGTGTCAAAATATTGATGTAAGTCAAATATTTTACTGGAATACTCAAAGGAGTAAAGCACAGAATTTAGGAAGCACTGAGAATAATAATATTCTTACATCACATTCTACGTGTAATGCAGTTTAAACACCGACCTCTATGGATTCTCATTTAAATTTGTAGTGTCATAAAATCACTCACAGAAAGACTCGTCTGGAACTATAACTGGTTAAGATGATCACAGCAGCAGAAAACATGCGGCCGCTCTCTGAGATCAATATTTTAAATAGAATAAATCACAATAACGAGCGACAAGTGTAATATTAACAAGCATTATGTTAAATGTACATTAGGTGGAAATAACTTACCGTGTTTCATCGATATAAACTGCTTCCAGCACCGAGGCGGCATATTCAATGTTCTTCCTGAGATCCACCACATTCACCTCTCCTTTATCCAACTGCTTCACCAGACATCTCAACCTGCAGGAACAGGGCAGCCACATTAGACCACATTAGACACATTAGACACTTGATCAGACTTAAACTAACCAGAACAGACTCTAACAGATCAGGTTCAAACAAATCAGAGCAAACTCCCAACAGCTTAGATTAGACCCAGACTAGATCAGACCCGCAGACAGTAAATCAGACTCAAATAAGGTACAACAGACTCAAACTAGATCAGATCTAAGCTAACCAGTAGTTACTCAGAAAAACCAATACAATTTCCAACTAATCAGATTAGACTCAAACAAAGTAGATCAGATTTAAACAAAGCAGATCAGACTCGAATTACAACAAATTAAAATAGATCACACAAACTAGATTACACACAAACAACTGGATCAGACAAACCAGAGTCAAACAGAGTAAAACTGACTTATGGATAATGGCAAATCCAATTAAAATTCATATGCTAACTATCCATGACTTTTGATGTAAGTATAGTTGACCTTCTGGATCTGTTGAATTGAACGCAATATGAAAACTATAGTCAGAGCAAAAGTCACAGCTCACTTTGTATTGTTTGTTTTATATTTTTCAACATGTTAAACTAAAACTGCTGCTCTGCACGTGTCAGAGCCCCCCTGCGGCTACACCAACAGTTCAGCCTCATGAAGGGCTTGCTAATTAGCCGATGAGTTGAGGCAGATGTGTGGAAAGCAGGGAAAACTCTATGTGAACTCCAGGATGGGGATTTGGAAAGAGATGGAACTTTTCCTGTGTGGGGAAAACCCTGCGCCCCAGTGGCCACTTGTCGACCTTGGTCACAGCTCTAAACTTCTGCTGCATGACCACCAGCTTGTTAAAACCAGCCCAATCACATCTGCTCTGGGTTCCAGAATGATGCTGTGAGAATCAAACCGTCAACTCCTCAAAGGAGTCCTCTTAGAAATGCAGCGGAGACAACTGATAACACCCACCGCCCACACACTCCGCCGCAGCCTTAATAAAGCGTATGTCTGAGGAAGAAAAAAACAGCAAGACGTTTGTTAACAGGAGAAGAAAGACGAAGAAAACAGAAGGGAAGTGAGACGTCACTCAGAGCAAACCACAGCGGTGAAAGGCTGGACGAGAGGAAGCCTCAGTACTGCAACGGCAGCTTCTGCTGCTGTTTCATCGCACCGCGCTCTTTGTTAGCGCACTCAGAGCTAATTCTGCAGCCGCCGTGCCGTCTCATCCGACCCTGCCTGAACACAGGTTTTTGTTTCCAGGAGAACAGCAGGACAGAGGAGAGTGAAAAACTCACTCCTGTTAGTCTCCTCAAGCTCCCAAGGCTCCTTATTCTGAGTCAAGTTCAGGCAGATGTGACTCAGACAAACCAGACCAGACTCAAACAAACTAAATCAGGCTCAGATAAACTGGATCAGACTCAAACAACCTTAGTTAGACTTAAACAAACCAGTTCAATCAGATTCAGATAAACCAGATCAGAATCAAACTCAATCAGATTCAGATAACCCAGACCAGACACAGACAAACCTGATCACCCTCAAATAAATCACATAAGACTCAAACTATATCATACAGTTCCTGCCTGAACATGGGTTTGTGCTTCATGGAAAACAGCAGGACAGAGGAGAGTGAAAACGTTCACTCCTGTTAGTGTCCTCGAGCTCCTGAGGACCATCTTTTCTTGCTAGTGCTTCCTGCTAGTGTGAAACAGTAGCTTTCGCCAGCTGAGTACCAGCAGTGTTCCTGCTGAATTACTTGTTTCACACTGAACCCTCAGGACTTTTCGCTGTCATAAATAAGTTGCGGTCAGTGTTTGAAGGCCTGAAGGGTTAATCACAGGGTCTCTCCAAGAATGAGGACTTCCAGCTGCAGCCTCGTCTCCCCCAGTACTCTCCATCTCACCCACACAAGATCTCCAAGCTTGAAGGACAACCAGAAAAACGTGAATAGCACCATAGCAACAGGAATCAAAACCCCGACAGCAAAAGGTCATTCAGAGTAAATTTCAGTCAGATGTGACTCATCCAAACCAGACTAGACTCAAAAAACCTAAATCAGACTCAAATAAACCAGATCAGACTCACAAAAACTCAATCAGACTCAAGTAAACCAGATCGGACTCAAATAAACCAGATCAGACTCAAATGAAACAGATCAGAATTAAACAAACTGTAACAGATACAGATAAATCTAATCAGACTCATAAAAACTCAATCAGACTCAAGTAAACCAGTACAGACTGAAATAAACCAGATCAGACTCCAAAAATCCAGACCAGGCTCAAATAATCCAGACCAGGCTCACATAATCCAAACCAGGCTCAAATAGACCAGATCAGAATTAAACAAACTATAACAGATACAGATAAACCTGATCTGACTCATAAAACTCAATTAGACTCAAATGAACCAGACCAGTCTGAAATGGACCAGATCAGACATAAACAAACCAGATTAGACACAAATGAAACAGATCAGAATAAAACAAACTGTATCAGACACACATAAATCTTATCAGACTCATAAAAACTCAGTCAGACTCAAGTAAACCAGTACAGACTAAAATAAACCAGATCAGACTCCAATACTCCAGACCAGGCTCAAATAAACCAGACCAGACACAAACAAACTAAAACAGAAAAATTAAAGTAAAAGTGAAAATAAAGCCTGATCCTGCTGGTGCTTTGAGCAGACCAGGACAGAAAAACTGGACAGAAAAGAATTTCTTGAAAGCAGAAATCAGAACAGGATTTCCAGTTGCCACAGTGACCCTGTGTGCTTAACCTCCTGCACTCTACCGTCGTTACGCTGCTGAACCCAGTTTCACTAAGGAGGTGTTGCCCTCCTAACTTCAGTTTTCAGGGCAGGTGCCAACGACTCAGTATGCTCTGTAGTTGGCGACTGACCAGTCTGACCAGTCTGACCAGTCTGACCAGTGCGATTAGCTATTCAGTTCCTCTGTTTCGAATATTTGCAAGCTTCAACCTGTGATGCAACAGAAAGTGATAAAGAGAGAGAGGAAGGAGGACAGCAGGCCACTGTGGGAGCGAGGGTTTGGACAACAAACACAGGGACATGTAGAAACACAGGAGGGCAGATTTCCAGGACCAGGATCAGGGAAATTAGTTAAGGTCATTATTTAACAGTTATTTAACACAAATATACTTTGCTACTGTTATTTTCAGTCAAGTCATTGCCAATTAAAATATTTGCATGGAGCACTTTATCATTATAGTATTATTTAGTTAATTACAGTATTATTTAGATATTAAACAGAGAAAATGTGATTATAGGGGAGGCGCTGCCTCTACAGGTGAGTGATGCGAGTCCTCCGACACAGCTGAGTGTGAAACGGCTCTCTGAAGTGAAGTGAGGCAATTTGGTGAAATTACACCCCAACACTGCAAATGGAGGCCCCTCTGCTCCCATAATGCCGCAGAGAGGCTCTGAGTCAGCCCCACAGAAGGGGATGGGGCACAGAGGACGTCCTCAGCTGCGTGCCGTCTCCAGGGCCAGAGGAGAATTCCTCAGTTTAACCGTGGCACGTCAGTCTGTCAGAGCTTTAGCCCTTTCTCCCAGCCTCCCTGTGGCCATTTCATGAGTCCGGCTCGGGATATTTTTGTAAATAACATGAAACACTTTCATTCAAAGTACAATGCAAAGTATCATTTTAATTAAAATATTTCACATTAATGAATTTCTGATTGAGTTAATTTCAGGTGACAGCCCGGGCGAATGGCTGGCACTGGGCCACAGACTGGAATCGGGTCGTAGACCGCGAGAACCTCGCACACACTACTGGAAGCAAACATCACTCCTGTTCCAGCAGGACCACGGTGCTCACCTGCTTCTCCTAGAATTGTTTTTAGTAGCACTTAGTGTTTTAAATGAACATATAGTTCAGATTCTGTTCCAAACCGGAGTTTGGAGCGACACATTTATGGTGTTTTCTTGTTGTTTTAATCATCCAAAAAAGAATAAAGTTGATTCTGACCCACAGAACAGCGATCTGGTGTAATCAAACGCAGGACCACTTAGTAACAGTCCATTAATTACATAAAGTCACAGTAAGCAAGCGACAACAACCCCTCCACTTGTTTCACGCCCCCGAGGGGTCTGATCTCCATTGGCGCCACAAACTTGAGGCCTTTTGGACAGAGGCCCGGTTCTGTTTTATTAAAGCACCTTAGAGAAGTGGAGGACGAAAAACTGTGGAGCGTTTATTTACACTATCGATGCGCTTAGTGTTCGGTGGAATGTGAGAGGTCAGAGGACTGATTTTTATATTTTTATATTTGACTGTATTTTAAGCAAAGGGGTGAATCTTCTTGAGGGTATGGTGCTTTTGTTGTGGGGGGGGGGTGGTCAGTGTGGGGGCAGGTCAGTAGCGTGAGCTGTAAAAGTGTGCTACACTGATCCACTGATGTCACACTTCAAGCACACACAGACTGAAGGTAAGTGACGTGACGTGAACCGATGCCGGCGTGCTGCTGGGACAGGGAGGAGCGCACTGATGCGTGTGTAGCGATCAGACCCCCTGCATAACCAACACGTGCCACCACAAAACTGTGCCTGTGTGTTGTTTTGTACTCTTTAAGACACGGTCATTTAATTTGGCTGTTCGTGTGCTGTGACATCACTCGCTCTGGAAGAAAGAAGGCTGAGTCTGGCAGACAGAGGGTTGTAGCTTCTTAACACACTTATACTTTGTTTATAGTCTCTCACCTTTTACAGTCACGCTGCCTTGTCACTTTTACCGCCTCCCTCCTGAGTATAAAAGCATTAGTAGCTGTGGGGTCTGACTTTATATGGCCGCCGTAAGAAATAAATTAAATAAATGAAGTGTGTCCTCTCCACTCCTAACAACCACCTAAGAGACCCCTCTCTCAGTCCAGGTAACAGATATGTGAGTGTGTGTGTGAGGGTATCATACATGCATAGAGGACAGAGGGCAGGATTTCCTATTTATTTATTTGTTCATTTGTTTGTTTATGTACCGATGACTTGATACAATGTGTGTTAAAACTAAACATTATCAGAGCAGGTCAGGAGTCATCATAAATTATGGTTATATTAGACCAGCATAATTACACTTATAACATATAGCAGTCTGAGACCACGAGTGAAAATATGTCATTTTTTCTAATGTAAGTTTTTTTTTTTTTTTTAAAAAGCCTGCTAGCTACGTCAGTGTACATCTGTGTACGGTAGTTTGTGCAATATTTTATTTTGTTATGTTACTGTTGATGGTTAGCTGGTTTCATCAGTCTTCATCAGACCCGGTAACACCTGGTAACATTCCTTCAAGCGCATCTGCAGCCTAATCATAACGCGGGTTTCTAGCTAGGCCTGAAGTTGTTGTGGGCGTGGCCAGCCGAGCAGGGCTGCAGAAGCTGTTTGATAACAGCAAGGTGTTCCAGTGACCTACATCTGCATCGGCTATTTTTACCTGAATTGTGTTGAGTGGGTATGGGTGTACTTTGTGTGTGTGTGTGTGTGTGGCCTGTGTGTGTGGTTTCAGTGTGTGTAGAGATAGATGCAGCCTATCTGGACTGGGGTGAGTGACAGGAGAAAAGGTCAGAGGCTGGATAAAGGTGAGCTCAGTCCAGCGCTGTTGTTTTCTTCATTATGATGAAGCTCTTGAGTTCAGGAGCTCTTGAGTTCAAGAGAAACATCCAAGCTGGCAAGAAGCTCCACTGGACCACAGCCAGGGGGCACAAGAGGGAGGGGTGGCGGGGTGGCGGGGTGGTGGGAGGGTGGGGGTCAGTGTGAGGATGGGGGATATGTGGGGGATAAAGGTGTGGATGGGAACCGTGTGTCTAATACTGTAAAAACATACTAACGCTGCATGCACACTCATACACAGACACACACACACACACACACATACAGGCAAATGTCAAAGTGTGTGTCTTTATCACACTCACTCTTTGGGCACCAAAGACTTTCCAGAGCACGATAACACACGACGTGCTGCTCACATTATGGTGACAAGAAGAGCTCTATCAGAGCTCACTCCATCAGTCTTCCTCTCTATCCAGCCTCTTACACTCCATCACCACCACAGCACTCTTTCTGCTCAGTCTGTTTTTCCACTCGCTGAATATACACACACTGAACTGCACCAAACTGAACTGAGATATGCTGAAGTTAAATAAAGTTGAGTAAGTGGAGTAAAAGGAACCAAACTGTAACAAACTGAATTACAATTCATGGAATCAAACTGAACAGAACTGAATCAAATTGAACTGAACAATAGAGAACTGAACACATGATTACCTGAACTGAACTGAAATGAAATAAATGAACTTGAACTGAATTGAACCGAGTAGAACATGAACTGAACTGAGTTCATGTTCATGAAATGAACTGAGTTTAAATAAAGTTAAACTGAATTTAAATTAAGTTAAGTAAAGGGAATTTAATCAAAACGGAACCGAACAGTAGTGAATCTAATTGAATTTAATTGAATTAAACTGAACTCAAGTGAAATGGATGAACTTGATTTGAATTGAACCAAACAGAACTGAATTGGACTGAACTGAATTATAATACATTGAAACACAACGGAACTGAATCAAACTGAACTGAACAGTAGTGAATCTAAGACAGCACACGTCCGTTGAAATGACACTGATTCCATATCAGACAAAAAGGATCTTCAGTGTTGATCCAGCATTGATCTTTCTCATTGAGATGGCCATCTAATCAACATTGAATAATCAACATTGGATGGATTCAACAAGTATTCAACATTGTTTTAACACTTTCAATGTTGGATATTTTCAGTAATATCAATGTTGATTCAGCATCTTATTTTCAATGTTAAGGTTTTGTTACCATTGAATGTTCAATATTGAAAATCTGACCAAAAATTGTTTTAGCTTCAACGTTGATAATTCAACACTGACCATAAATCAACGCATTTAACCATGATTCAAAGTTGAATCAATAACATTGTGTTATCTGGTAACTGAATTGAATTAAATGAAACTCAGCTTAACTGAAATGGACGAACTTGAATTGAACCCAACAGAACAAAACTGAACTGAACTGAAATGACCTGAACTGAATTATAAAATGTTGAAACAAACTGAAGTGAATCAAACTGAACTGAACAGGACTATAATGAATCAAACTGAACTTAAGCAGGTCTACAGGATTCAGTTGGTGCAGCAGAAATAGTCTTGTGCTGAAAGTTCAAACAGAAAACCAGTGAAAAGAAAGAAAATTTCACTGACAAGTTAGAGGAGAGTGTGTGATGACTTAGGAGTTAGCATCATGCTAATCAGTGGAGTAAAAGCTTTGTTAGTTATCTACATTAGCCTCTTAGCTCTAGTGCTAAAACTAAAGAAGCAAACACCAAATACGTCTCGCCAGAAACATTTCAAGTAAGGGGGGAATTTCTCCACTCACTCTCTCTCTGACCCCCAACAACAGATGTGTTACTTATTCGAGTTGAGGCGAGGGCTGAGTGTGTGTTTGTGTGACTGAAGCAGAGTGTATGACATCTGTAGCCCCTCCATCTCGCACCTCGTCCCAAACCGAGAGAATCCCCCCAACACCCCCGAGATCTCAACAATCAAGGCAAAGTGTTGACAGAAGACTTACAAGAACTGACAGTGCAAGTGTTAAGTGCTATAACAGGTACAAGAATAAAATCACTCATTTACTCTAAATATTATGATTCTACAACTTCACACCTTTTCGCTCATTCAGCAACATCCAGAATAAAGTTGTAATGAAGCTGATATCCAGAAGGTAGTTCCAATAAAATTAGCAGAAGGTAATTCTAATGAAGTTAATATCCAGAATGAAGTTCTAATTAAATGTATGTCCATAATGGAATTATTTTTCTTAAAGAGAATTTATAAAGAATTAAGATTTTATGAATTATTATAAATAGTCTGTTACAGTGTATTACTTACCATTTAATAATATCTTTATGTTCCTACAATATTCTTCCGGTTAATATTATAATCTTTTGATTCTACAAATTCATTGAAAAAAATCTTTGAAAGTAATACTGGGAAGAAATATGGAATGGCTTCATTTTTAATTAAGTTTTAGTACAAAATTAATTTGTTCAAACTGACCGTACCAACCATACACTCAATACTGACTGTACCATTATATACTCAATACTGACCACTCCAACATACAATCAGTACTGACCACTCCATCATACACTCAGTACTGACCACGCCAACATACACTCAGTACTGACCACTCCATTATACACTCAGTACTGACCACTCCAT
>JBBPCX010069159.1:0-11578 GCA_037974365.1 Hydrocynus forskahlii
CATGAGTTTAATTGAAAAACAAAACATTTAATCTTTGACATTTAAATACAATTTGCATAATAATTTGGAACGTGGTGCAGTTTGTTTTAGAAAATGTCAGATTGTATTTAAACTTTTGAATTGTACTTATATTTAGACTATATCTACATTACTTGTACTTATTTCCTTACTTTATTTTGTGTTTCAGGAAAATTTCCAGATTTTTTATTTAAAAATGAACTTATTGTCCATAATGTTTACACAGTCAAAAGGAGGTTCAGGACACATTTCATGGCGTGTTGTACCTGTATGAGTATGCATGTGACAAATAAAGAACCTTGAATCTTGAAGCTGAGGTTTGCCGTAGTGGCGAATCTTCCCAGTAGTGGACGGTCTAGTAAAATTCCTCGAAGAGAGCAACAATGACTCATCAGGTCACAAAAGCACCCAGGAACTGCAGGCCTCGCTCGCCTCAGATGGTGTCAGGGCTCATGAATTAACCATGAAAGGGAGAGCAGACATGGTATCCGCAAGAGAGCTGCAAGACAGACTTCTGAATTTGTGTTCTGTGGACTGATGAGTCAAGTGTGGAACTTTCTAGAAGACAGGAGTTGAGTTACATCTGGTGTAAAGCTAACAGCATTCCACAATAAGAACGTCATACCAACAGTCTGACATGGCGGGGGTCGTGTGATGGTGTGGGGATGCTCTGCCGCCTCAGGATCTGGGCAACTTGCCATAACCGACAGAATCATTCATTCTGCTCTACCAGAAAATCTTGCAAGAGAACATCCAGTCTTCAGTCCATGATCTGAAGCTCACATGCAGTAAAAAAGGAAAGATCTGAAACACAAGAGCAGGTCCACCTGTGATTGGCTCAACAGAAATAAAATGGTGGTTTTGGAGAGGCCGAATTCAGTATCCTGACTTTGAAGTTACAGGAAATGGAGATGTTGGGAAAGGATCTTAACCAGGCAGTTCATGATCAAAAGCCCTCCAACCAGCATAAAGTAAAGCGATTCTGGAAAGTCAAGTGTGTCAAAATTCCCTCAAATCAATGGGACGGACTGCTGTCTAGTTATGAGAAGCATTTGGTTTTGATTGGTGCAGCTAAATGTGGCACAACCAGTTAAGTTTGGGGGCAAATACTTTTTCACATGGGTTTTGCAAAACAATTTTTTAATTAAAAAAAAAAAAACACGTATGTTTTAATGTGTCGTCAGTTTCTCTTTTACTAAGACTTGAAACCAAGATTCGAAAAATATGCACAAATGTTGAGAATCACGAGGAGATCAAACTAAAGTGAAAATCAGAACTGTTGTTTACATCGTTCCTCATTATGTGGGAAGAAAAATGTGTATATGCAGAATTCATCTGAATGATCAGGACATTAAAACTATTACAGAAGTACAGCAAAAATGACACAAGGAAATTTGCTCTGGCGTAACTTAATATTCATACCTTGCAACATTCCACTGGTTTGATAGTAATCAATAAAAAATTTACTGCACACAACACAAATATTACCTCATTTTAGCACGATGTTTAAAATGAAATTGTCTTGTTCCCCTTATCTGAGATCAGTCAACTCATCCATCATCACCGGTATAAGATTACAGATTCCCAGCCCATATGTAGTGGTTTCAAAACACCCATTTACATAGTATAACCCTGGGAAAGCCCTTCATGTACACAAACCCACAATTACGATACCAAAGAAATTAAATCCTGCCCTGAAACAGAATAACCCACAATTACAGTGCCCAATTCATCTATAATCAACATGTGTGTCAATTACAGACATTCTGTAGCATCACCACACTGACAGCTCCCACATGTAGAGCCTGATGAGGCTGAGTCTCTATGACAAAGATGAACCAACAGCGCCCCCTTTCAACTCTAAGAGGAACCACACCAACACTCTTCGCAAAGCAGAGCTGGGCTTGCATCCGAATCTCATCATCTCCCCACGGCCTAGAAATTAAATTTTGATGAAAACATAAAATTTTAAAGCTGTTTCTTTCACATCTGCTTTGAGGTTAAAGTTAGACTACAAAAGAAAGTGTTGAGCTAAAAGAAGGGCGCGATCAAATTCTATTCAAGAGAAACACAGGACAGGTGGTGGACGGCTACCTGGTTCATGCAGTCCTGGTTCACCCACTGGAACTGGGACTCAGACACCAGACATAAATGCATGAAAACTTCTATTAATCATGAGTAAACAAAATGGGATTAGGGTATAACTTAAGTATGACATTACATTCATTTAGTCCAGAGCGACTTACAATTGAGGAAAAACACTCAAGCCTTGGGAACTAGAGAGTTCCAAGTGCTAAATCTTTAAATAGGGAGTACTGTAAGATGATCTATGAGTCCCTATTAAAGTGAAGGCACGACTTAGGACAGTGCATCAAGAGAGGAGATGCTCTCTGAACATTCTTCAGGAGGTTCTGGAAGAAAACTCATTGCACCAGTAGGGTACAATAAATGAGACCAGTCTGGACCAGGTTTGCCTTGTGAGTAGGGACGGCAGAGGCAGACGATGTTACTGAGAGGAACGGAGAGAAGGAGCAGGAACGTAAGCCTGAATAATAGGATGGATGCAGCAGACCCAAAAGTCAGTGACTTGAATTTAATTCAAGCGGCCATGGGTAGCCAGTGTAGGTCAGATCGCAGTGGAGTGATGTGACTTTTTGGCTCGTAGTTGTCCTACTACCTGTCCGCTTGACCCTATCCCCACACGGCTCTTCCAGGCCATTTCTTCAATAATCATTACAACCATCATGCATGAGAATATTCAGATCACCTAGGATGAGCAATGGACAGTCATGGACAGGGACTGCATGCAGCAGTGTGTCAAGTTCATCCACAAAGTTGCCCATTTCTCCAGGTGGACAGTAGATGACCATTACAGAGAGTTTCACAGGCACAGATCCAAGGATGGCATTGTATTCAAAGGAGGTGCGGTTGTTAGTAGGCAGTAGTGGTGATCATTTCTAAGAATACCGGTTCCACCTCCACCTAAGTTCCACATCCTTGCCCAGACAGATGAGAGGTCTGGGAGAGTGCATAGTTGGCAGAGAATGTCGTAAAGTTTTAAGTTAATGTGTCAATTTTTCATCCGTGAACACACCGCAGCAAATAGTTGTGAGCAGTGTGAAATTCTTTCACTGTTTTTAACCCATTCGCTGAGTGAAGCAGCAGGCAGCCAGGAGTGTGGGGGCGGTACCTTACTCAAGGGTACCTTAGGGGTGCCACTAGCAGTCCTGGGATTCGAACCCACAACCTTCTGATCATAGAGGCAACTCCCTAACCACTAGGCCACCAGCTGGGGTAACTGTGTTCTCCGGCTGCATCCAGGCTTCAGTGAAAGCAAGAAGATCGAGGGATGGTTGGTTAGCGTATGCAGAGATAAAGTCGGCTACATCAACTGCAGGCTGACAATTCTAACCCTAACCCTAACCCCACAGACAATGGAGAAAAGGCGGAAGGTGAATATTGTGGTGTCCTCAGGTAAGTAACAACAGGTAACAACAGGAACGGAGTGGAAGCACAGAGCTTATTTAGAGCAGAGGAAGGGTATAAGTACTCTGGCGTGAGTAGGAATTACAACCTTGTGGTTGTCCTTGTTTGGTGGACTTGCCCAGGTAGACTCTCTGGTCTTTACCTCATTTGATCTTCACACGAGGGGGCCACACACGAGGGGGCTCCACACGAGGCCTGACTGCACTCGAGTGATAGAAGATGAGCTTCACTGGACACAGCTGTTCACCTGTCATAAGCACTCGCGCGCTGAGTCCGCCCTGCGGATTAACAAGACAAAAATTGAGCTTCGAGGGTGGGAGTTCAGCCACGTGCGCCGGGTGCTCCTGAAACCACACGACATCCGGCCAACACTGTGCTGAGCACACAGGAATAACAGTGAATGAATAGAAAACAGCTCTAGTGCTACATCTGTCCTGTGATGAAAGAGGTAAAGGTCCCGCCAACTCAGATCAGAGGTCGGAGTGCTAGCTACTGATGCAAATTTGATGCAAATGTCAAAACTGAATTTTCCAGACAATGGCATGCTCTAATCACACACAGAATCAATCGTTATTACATAGACCCTCTACTAGGGGGCTGGAATAGTAAAGTCTGTGTCAGTATGACTGGCATTCACACATACAGCTCCTCTGGGCAATGTCCAGAAAAGTTCAGGGTTGCAGTGCATGTAAAGTAAAGTAGAGTAAAGTAAAGTAAAGTGAGGGTTGATTCACCGAGTATTGTCATAATGTATGTACACTAGCAGTTAAAAGTTTGGAAGTGTGATGAAGGAACACATGGAATTATGCAGTAAACAAAAAAGAGTTAAACAAACCAGAACGTGTTCTGTAATAAGGTAATGATAGACTGTTGTTTCTTTTCACTTAGTTAAGTGTTTCTTGCCATAATGTGCAGTAGAACCGTAGTGGAACAGGATCACTAACTGTGGACCAACCCGACCATCACAACTGATGATCCCAAACACATTAAGAAGGCAAGAAACTCCACTAATGAACTCTTGATGAAGAACACCTGTTAATTAAACACCATTCCAGGTCGATTCCTCATTAATCTGAAGGAAAAAATGCCAAGAGTGTGCAAAGCTGTCATTAAACCAATAGGCGATGTTTTCAGTATTAATCTACAATGTAGCCGATAATAAAAACAAAGGAAATCGTTGAATTAGGAGGTGTGTCCAAACTTTTGACTGGTAGTGTAGTAACGTGTGAACACCACAAGACAGCACACAGTGTGAACAGTGTGAAAGTCTTCCTCTGTTTCTCACCACTTTAATCCCATTCACCAAGTGTAGCAGTGGGCAGTCAGGAACACAGCGCCCGGGGAGCAGTGTGTGGGGACAGTACCTTGCTCAAGGGAACCTCAGTGGTGCCGCTGGCAGTCCTGGGACTTGAACCCACAATCTTCTGATCACAGGGGCGACTCCTTAACCACCAGGGCACCAGCTTCCAAGTGAAAAGCACTTACGATGCTCTTAACTGAATTAGCAAATCATTACCAGTAACTGGTACAGGTTGTGTACACTGGTTTGCATCTTTACTCCGTCAGGTACCAACATCACAGAGTTTCCAACACACTGACAGCTGATATTTTTTTCCTGGAATTTACTTCACAAACACTATTTAACGTTATTTATTCACTTTCAAATATCTCCGATTCCTCTTTACCTTAGAAAGAGCTGGATCTCTGGGGCGAAATTCTGATTCTAATCAGAATGTAAGTAAATTTCAAATTTAACAATGCTGACTAAGTTTACAAAAATGAGCACCTACTATAAATTCAAACATACAGCAGAATCAAGGCATTTTTTGATTCTAACAACTAAAAGTTTTGAACCCTGTTCTCTTCTAATTTCTTCAGGTATGATAATGAGCAAATTATCGTATTCAGTACCAAAATACATGGACTGGGTTCTATCATCGATTTAGTGATAATTATCACTAACGGGCCAAAACTGATCAGTGGAATTTTGTATGTGCGAATGCTTTGCTTTAAAAGGGACAATGGCAGGCCAAATATGGAAGACACTAATATTAACAGTAATTATTTATTGTAAGCTTAGTTAGTGGGGGGATGGATGCAGTTTCGTTTTGTAAACTCTTGCAGGGAATTTTGTTTGTCTTTCTGAATGTAAAGGCTTGGGGCTGTTTTACGCCCCTCTGCTACGAGTGGAAACTGACCTAGTTTTTACTGAATATTGCTATAATATAAATGAAATTTTAAATACTCAAGATATCACTATTTAACAATAATCATCAATAACTGTTTCCCAATTTATTGATTATTCAAAATGGCTCATTGTCTCAGCCCTACAAAATACAATAAAATAACAAAAGTAAGAGGAAGAATAAGGAGTAAAAAAAAAAGATGAAAAAAAAGAACATAAGCCTGGCACATCTGTTTTTAATTCTCAGATGGTGTGTGTGCGTGTGTGTGTGCGTGCGTGTGTGTTTGTAAAAACTGAGATCAGTGTTTCCTCTGTGTTTAAACTTTGAAGTCGAAGTAAGTGAGCACTCAAGTCTCCACTACAAACCAAATGAAAGCATTTCCTCCTACCAGCCACCAGAGAGCAGAGTGGTTCTACTGGAAAAGAGACGTTTCAGTGCAGAAGACCACCTGACTGCTGTGTCTGTGTTAAAAGGGAAGCGATCACATGAGAAACTGGTACCCCTCACAGTCGACCTATCGTTTACCCAGCACATACACACCCACTGATCGGATCAGACAGAAGTATGTGTCCATCTTTGTGTGCGGCTGTAGGGATAAACAATTTGTGAAAGTGTAAAGCGTCCGTTCGTCACATGTAAACACAACACAGCACACAGTCTGAACGTTTTCTTTCTCTGCACTTAATCCATTTAACCCATTCACCGAGTGAAGCAGTGGGCAGCCAGAACACAGTGCACGGGGAGCAGTGTGAGGGGACGGTACCCTGCTCAAAGACACCTCAGTGGTGGCTCTGGCAGTCCTGGGATTCGAACACACAACCTTCTGATTGCAAGAGCACCTCCCTAACCACTAGGACACAAATAACTGATTGCATTTTTTCTGAACAATACTGCAATTTACATGAAACACTTTTATAGAAATTAATATTAATGCCTTTTTATTCTCCAAGAAGACTAGCACATGAGGCTTGAACCCTGATTTAATGTTTAACTGGTCAGATTTACTGCATCTGTCCTGCTAAATGCAGTGTTGTCTAAAACTTTAACCTTAAAACCACTGACAGATGACATAAATACTGATTATCTTACAGTGGCACCTGTCGACGGAGGGGCTGCATTAGCCAAAAAGTGCACAGTCAGTTCTTGAAGTTCATGTGTTGACAGCAGGAAAAATGGGCCAGGACCTGAGAGACTCAGACAAACTGTGATGACTGGAGTTGGTCAGGGCATACAGGGACTGGCAGGTTTGAGGGGAGTCCCCATTATGTACTGGTTAGTATCTACTAAAATGGCCCAGGGTCTGACAACCAGAGAACTGGAAACAGGGTCATGAGCCGAGGCCCTCTGGTGCACGTGGGAAGTGAAGGCTAGTCCACCTAGCCTGAGATCTCTCTCTCTCTCTCTCTCACACACACACATCTATAAACACAAACACACACACACATACACAAACACACATATATAAACACACATATATAAACACACATATATAAACACACATATATAAACACACACACACACACATATATATACACACAAACACACATATATAAACACACATATATATACACACACACACACATATATATATACACACACACAACACACACACACACACACACACAACACACACACACACACACACACAACACACACACACACAAATTCACATTCAGACGATTCTGGCTCCACCACATAACACGAATGCAAGATAATCATCTGATAATGCTGCATGGCTAGTTTCACCTGAACACATGAAACAAAGCAGCTTCAAAAAGTCCCAGAGTCAGAATGAAATGAATAGTGGGGAAAAAAAGCACACAAAAATAGCCCGACATCCTAACATACACTGCTCCTTCATTTTCAGGGTTCAGACTAAAAAGCAGTAAATCAAGCAATTATTATTTGCTAGTTAATGTTAATAGCAAGAATTTAGATCTATAATAACAACTGCATGCAAGTATTATTATTTTTGAATTGTACCGAATTGCTGTTAACAATTGTCACTAGCCCAACCTTTATGACCACCAAGTTACAACAGCTGGGATACACAGATCAAAAACCACCTGACTAACGTGCACCACTGGTCCAGAACGCTGTGCGTGAGATTCAAGCTGAGAGGCATCACAGCTCAGCTGGCGTGAGTACAGTCTGAGTACTCAGCGCTCAGTGGTTTCACTGATGCTTTCCCTCCAGGCAAAGACCCAGGAGCAGCATGCAGCAGCTGGAACCAAACCCCAGACCTTCTGTCTCATCATCAAGCTCTCACTTCTGTGACCTGAAACTAACCTTCACACTGACAAACAGATTTAACCACAAAGTCACTGTCAAACAAAAGGAATGAGAAAAACTTGCTTTCACTCACACACACACACACACACACACACACACACACACACAAAAAGATATACACACACACACAGACGCACAGATATGAAGATATACACAGACACATACAGACACACACACAGACACATACAGACAGAGACACAGACACACACACAGACACACACACAGACACACATCCAGACACACATCCAGACACACATCCAGACACACATCCAGACACACATCCAGACACACATCCAGACACACACACAGGATCACTGAAGATAGTTGGCATGGTCCACACATATTCCCAGTAACAGAAGGACAAGTCATGGATCATCCGTTCTCTCAAACGCTTGTTCACTCTCACTCTCTCGCTCACACACACTCGCTCGCGCACACTCGCACACACACACTCGCACACACACACTCGCACACACACACTCGCACACACACACTCGCACACACACACTCGCACACACTCACACCCCAACTAGGATGGGAATCTAGGCCAGGGTGTGTGTGGCCTCTGATGATATAATATAATTTGGGTGAGACAGGGGTCGTCCAACACCAGAAACTAAAAAAGGAACATTAGCAAACTACTACATCAACACACACACACACACACACACACACAAACCCACAGACAGACACTCCATAAGTACAAAAATATGGTATGCGACCATTTTAGAAAGCAGCACCGGTAACGTGTATGTGTGTGTGTGAGACAAAGATAACACTCAGATGAAGGCCAACATTTCTTACATGTTGTTGGAGTCATAATACACCCATATCTCCAAAGCTATAACTGCACTGGTAAAGAAAGAGTCTATCAGGAAATGTTCACAAAATATAAAAAGGAGATTATTTCTTTAAATTATATACATACATGCATAATATATATATATATATATATATACATATACACACTCACTCTCTCACACTCTCACACACGTATATTACAAAAATGGGACAACGACCGTAGATATTCCATGTCAATCAACGCCCCACTCCTCTTGCCCCCCAGATCAACATGACCACTTGTCTGTGGGGCTGCAACTATCAAATATTTTGGAATTGAGAATTCTGTTGAATTTTCTCATCGATTAATCGAGTAATCGGATAAATCATACTTTTGTGTTTTTAAACCACTATATCAATAGTGTGTTATGCAACATGAAAGGCCTCTTAAAATGAGCAAGCAATTGGCTGTTATTCCTCACAAAAAAAGGTTTTCATTCAAACTCAACACTTTTATTAGATCAAACCTTAAAACCTTTGGCTTACTGGCTCCAGAACTAAGCCCATTTAATGAACCATTCTGTGAATTATTTATGATGTACATGAAAAAACTATGAAATACAACTTCACAAACACAGGTTAGCCTATTTATACTTAGTTTTATCTTAATAAAAAAGAAAAAGGAGTGAACCCCCTGCAATAGCCCATCTGAGAATAAAGAATGAAACACCAAAAGTATGAAGGTACAAAATAGCAAGAAATATATATATATATATATATATAAATAATTCAGGTTTTATTAATAATCCAACTTAAACAGTACAGTTCAGTTTCCAGCTGTGTCCAGATGAGGTCGGTAGGTAGAGTAGAGTAAAGCTGCCGCACCTGAAACGAAAGATCCTCACGTGACCTGCACTTCTACCCGCGGCTCGGAGCCTCTACAAGGTCACATGTTTTTACGATCGCTAACTGATATGAACGCTAGCGCTTGTTAGAGCGTGCAGTATTTGTAATTATTTGTAGGCTGTGTTATGCACCAAGATCTCACTCCTAATCTTTCCCTCCCTCCCGCATGCGCACATACACACACACACACACACACACACACACACACACACACACACACACACACACGTTACATCTCAAAACACGCCTTCCCATACATAACGTAGTTATATGTACTGGCCAGGTCCGTTTTACCGTGTTTACCCTGCACTACGTTGTCCGCCTCACGCAGTGAAAATGGTCCCACACTTTAGACACTGTCTGCCTTTTATGCACACCGGGATCTTCATTTTCCGCCATTTCCATAGAGAGCAAATGCGTGTCAGTTACATCAGCCCGTGTGAAACAGTGATACTGGAGCTGCGCAGTGTCCACAAAGCAGGAGTGATACGACAGCATAGACATTTTAAATAGATGGACTTTGGTGACATAAATTAAACGAAGCCTCGAGGCAAAGATTTTGGAGACTTTTTGTAATCGACTTATTCAAGTTACTCGAATAATCGTTTCAGCCCTACTTGTCTGTTAAAAAAAATCTTTTCCAAAAGTATTAGGACAATACTGAATCGAGAGCTGAATTGAGTCATGGACTGTGTACGGCTGCACTTCTGATTGGACAGTGACAATGTTTATTAAAGCGGAAGATGGAAAACAAGCGCTCACCCTGTCTTTATCGTCTGCCACGTCACACAGCACGTCATCCAGATCCAGGATCCCTCCATCGCCGTGCTCCAGCCTGTGCACCTGCACCCAGTAACCTGCATCCTGAGAGAGAGAGAGAGAGAGAGAGAGTGAGAGAGAGAGAGAGTGGGAGAGCGAGAGAGTGGGAGAGCGAGAGAGAGCGAGAGCGAGACAGGGTTACTAACTACAGCTTATAATGACTGACTTCTGTTCTTTTCTTCCACTTTAAAAGAATGCTTCACTGCACCTAATCTCAAGACCATACGACTTCAGAATAATTCCAGCATGCTTCCCTGTAACACAGACTTTAGTAGAAGCTGACAGGCCGGTGCTGGATTCTACCAATACAAAGATGAAATGTGACTACATAGCGTGAATGTGAAATAGAAGTTCTTACAGAGTAGGTCTTAACAGCATTTGCATTATAATGGCATAATGGTTTGGTTTGGTTTTTTTTTTTATTTACACATTTTTAATACAGCACCAACAAGAAAAAAACAAAAAAACAAAACAAAAAACAAGATATATACACCATACAATTAAAAAAAAAAGGGGGGGTGGGGTAACTACCTATATCACACACTTATTTAGTCTCCTAATAACTGGAGTTTTTTTAATTCCAACCATTTAGTCCGTAGTCTCATATGGATCCCGACATTGGTCCTGAGAGAATAGGTTTTTGCATGGAGTACATTTCCTCCACCATGTCCTACCGCTGCTCCTGACTTGGAGGATCCCATTTCAACCAGTTCTTTGCCTTTTTTGCACTTTTGAAGAGATCCGCGTCCTATGACCGAGACACAGCGCCAGGTACCAATCCCAGGAACACTGAAATGAAATTAAATGTATCCTCGAAAAGTGTCTGAACCTTTTACTTTCAATGAAGCCGTAGTTTGCCATACTTCTACCCCGAGCAGCGCTGACCATTAAAGGGCACATATTATGCAAAACTCACTTTTTGCCTCCTTTTGTATTTCCATTTGTGTCTCTACTGCTCCTATAAACACTCCAAACCCGAAAAAAAAAATATCCATCCGTTTTCTGTGAGTCAGATGAAAGATTTTGGTGTCAGGAATCATGTGCTTCTATGAGCCGTTTGGACGCTCCCCTATTGTGATGTCAGGATGAGG
>JBBPCX010069160.1:0-11578 GCA_037974365.1 Hydrocynus forskahlii
TTTTTTCACCGCACAAATGTCAAATGTCGGAAAATTAGAGTTCCTGCACTTATTTTTTCCCACTTCAAGCACTGTATTTAACCATCCCAAAAGCGTTTTCTTTGTGTTCTCACGATAGTACAAAACATTTATACAGTTATATTTTATATGGAAATGCAGCTGAATTTACGTTCATATTTATGTTACAAAATTAGTTAATTTTTCATAATAATTTAGAAGTAAAATGCGTAAAAAATATATACATAAAAAAATGCAGAGAATATTTGCAGGTCCCGCGTTATTGTGGAGATTTCCGCATTAAACTGTAAGTTAGGTTCTCAGAAAAAATGACAATCTGCCACTCCTGATCCACGTAAAACTGTACTGTATAGAGCTGTGCGGTATGACCAAAAATTTTTATCATGGTGTTTTTCAAAATTATACCGGTTTCACGTAGGGCTGCACGATTATGGCCAAAATGGTAATCACGATTATTTTGATCAATATTGTAATCACAATTATTAATCAAGATTATTCATTATTTTAGGTAAAACATTTTTATTGTACTTTCTATTTTGAAAACAGTAAACAAGACTTTCAATTCAAGACTTTCAATTCAAAATGAAACCTCTAATAAAAATAACTCAAATAATAAAATAAAATTTTATTTTTATAAAAGGGCTAAAAATAAATGTGCAAAATAAATATACTGTCATAAAGTGCAAACAAATGAAAAAAAATGAAGCCTACGCAGAAAGAGGAACATACTACAGGCCTACAGATTTTTGGCGAGAAATACCAGCCTGTATACCAGAGTATACAGCTTGTTCCTGGTGAGGAGGATGGGCTGGGCTGGCTCTCTCAGTGATCTTGAAGAAGCTCCCCAATGTGTTCTTTCTCTTGGAGGTGCTGGGTGTATCCTCTGCCCTGTCTGCAGTCCCACCATCACTTGGGCCCTTCTCCTTGAAAAGTGCATAAATAAAATATGAATAACAAATTAATTCTAATGAAATTTATTTGACATCCACATTCAGAAAGTAGATTACAGCACATTAATTACTTTTTAGCACATTTTAATCCATTTTATTTATAATAAATGCTGCATCTCAGTATCTACAATTATTACTTACCATGCTCACAGACGCAGCCATCTCAGACACAAGTCTGGCCTGGATTGGTGCAACCTTTCCTCACTTACAAATCGCAGCTTGAAGAGTGGATCCAGAGCAGAAGCCATGTTGATCAGCTCTTGTGTCTCAGGATCCTTATATTTTTCCTCCAGGTAAGTTAGGATTTTGGTCATGACGGTGTTTGTGAGCTCTGGACCATCATCGTTCACCTTGAGGATGGAGGAACTGAAGAGGTGGCGGACTGGCTTCACAAAGGAAACACTGACATACTTCTCACTGGACAGTGCATCAGTAAACTTGATCAGAGGTTGGAGGGATTTGTTGCTGTCTTCCAGGATGTCAGAGTCATGCCATGTTAGGATGAAATGTCTGGATTTTCTGTCAGAAGACAAGACTTGAGAGATGGCTCTCTGTTGCTTCAGGACTCTTTCAATCATTGCCTGCCTTGACACCCACCTTGTGAGGCATTCTGTCTTCAGCCCATGCTCTGGAAATTTCAGATCCTTTTAAGCCTGTGCTAGCTCCCTTTTACGCTTCCAGCTGTAAGAGAAACTGCTCACAAGTTTTTTGCAGATCCCTACTGCACGGTCAATCCAAGGATCTCTCTTTGCATTCTCTATAAAAGAACATGAGATTCATACGTAAGATTATGAAATTCTGATTATGTAATTCTCGTGGCGTCACGCACTCACGCATGAGCGATCGCCATTTTTGTTGTTGTTTTGTTTTTGTGAATTGTGACATAACTTGTACACTGTAGTTTTGAGCACTTGGTTTGTATTCTTTTAAATATGAGTTCTGATGACGAAAGTAATCAGCCTAGTTGTAATACGCAAAGTGATACACCACCTAAGAAAAAGTCGAAAGTATGGTACAAACAGGCATTCAGTGACGGATAAAGCGTGACAGCAGCAATAAGTATGCTGTTGTTTGTACAGTCTGTAGCTGTACTTTATCCAGTGTAAATAGGACTGGATTGGTGGCGCACAAGAACACTAGCAAGCATGTGAAAAACTTCGAAGCCAGGTCCAAGACTTTGAATATTAGTACGTTTTTCCAGAAACCGAAACCCAAGAGTCTTGATGATAAAGTAGCAACGGCGAAGCTAGTATTGACAGCTTTCATGACAGAACACAACACACCGTTTGTCCAAGCTGATCATTTGGTTGAATGCTGCAAAAAGATTTTCCTGGACAGCGAAATTGCGAAGAAAATGACTCTGAAAAGAACGAATATTATGCAGCAAGACATTGCACACCATGAGCGAGAGGACGTTGTATCGATTTGCCGAAGCCAGATGTTTTCCGTTATCATTGATGAAAGCACCGACATTTCGACCACGCAGATCTTGGCCGTTGTGGTGAGGTATCTTGACTTCAACAGCATGACAGTTGTTGATTCTTTGCTAGATCTGATGGAAGTTGAGGATGCAAGCAGTGCTGGTTTATTCACTGCTGTAAAGAAGCTGTTTGATAGCTTGAATGTCCCACGTAGTCGGCTGACAACTGTGCAACCATGATGGGCACAGTAAGTGGGTTCCAAGCATAGTTGAAGAAAGAGATTCCACATGTGTTTGTTCTCGGGTGTGTTTGCCACTTGTTTGCATTATGTGTAAATGCCGCAAGCAAGCGACTCCCGTCGTGGCTAGAATGCTTTATTAAAAACGTCTGTTTTTATTTCTCGCGCAGCAGCAAGATAAATAACATTTTCCAAATGGTACAAGACGTAGTGCAAACCGAGAAGCACGAAATCCTGAAACTTTGTGAAACAAGATGGCTGTCGCGAGAAGCCGTGATTGAGCGAATTCTTGAGCAGTGGGATGCTCTGGCATTGTTTTTTCAGTCGGAAGCAGCCACTGACAAAGTGGACAAATCTTTCAGACCATGAAGACTGCCGGCACAAAGCACATGTTGCTTTTCGTCAGCTACATCTTGGGTAAAGTAAACGCAATGAATCTTGAATTTCAAGCAGAGAATTTTCGGCTTCATAAAGTCTTTTCAAGTGTGACCGGGCAGTATCGCTTCCTGTTGAGTCTGTTCATTCAATCTGACATTGTTCAGCAGATGACTTTGGCTGACATTGATCCTGCTGATCCACGCTTGCACAAACAGTTAAGTTCCGTGGAGTTGGGTGGCCGATGCCAAGCACAACTACTTCGACAACCTCTCGCTGACAAGGAAGCTCAGTTTCGAAAAGATGCGTTAGCATTCCTCGTCAAACTTTGTGTTCAGATCAGATCGCGTTTTCCGCTGTCTAAGGACAGCGTTTTAGCACAAATGGAGGTTCTCGACCCAAGTTCAGCGTTCAGTGAATGCAAGCCGTCAATAGTGCCGTTGGCTGTACTGTTTCCAAACGTTATTTCGGACAATAAACTTGATCGTCTTTCTGTTCAGTGGAGAGAACTAACATCATATAAATCAGAGTTAGAACATCTTTGCAAGAAAGAACCTCCAGAATTTTGGATGCAGATAAAGAAATTAACTGATCTGAATGAGAGGTCGTGTGCACCATGGTTGCACTCCCGCACTCGTCAGCCTGTGTAGAACGTGTATTTTCGCAGCTGAATCTCGTGAAGACCAAGCAGTGTAACAAGCTGCTGTGCAAAACAGTTTCGAATCACATTCTGGCCAAGCAAGCTGTGAAGCGAAGCGGTGGTTGCTGCAACTGGAACCCGTCGAAGAGCATGGTCGAAACCTGAAAGAAGGATATTGTCGGCAGAGATACTTAAACACTGTGTGAAGGCATTCAGTGGGACAGATGTTAAACATTGATGCAATCGAGGTGGTTGATAGCGTTACAACTGATGACGTTTAACGGCAAACGGTTAGTAACTTAATATGTGTTTGTTATATGTGTCTCATATTTACTTTAGTTGTCTGGGTTTTTCTGGGTTTTTTTCGGTGAGATTTCTGGGTTTTTTTTTTAAAATGTGAGTGGCAACCCAGGTCGGGGGAGAAGAGAAGCGACACTGGTACAGAGCAGAAGACTTGTCTGAGTTCGCGGTAGAGAAATCTGAAATTCACATGGGTATTATCCATATCTAGGCTTTAGAAGTGGAGTTTAACTAGTATAAGTAGTCGGACTGACAACTGACATACTAGCGAGTGTGTATGTGATGTCTGGCTCTATCTAAGTCGATGAGAGAGCCCGCCTCGAAGACGCCAAACCGCCATCTTGGTTTTCGGGCAGAAAACTCATCGAACAGTGTTCTCCGTGAGAAGGGACTTGGACTGAGTTCGCGGGACGACAGAGAATTCACCGTCCACCTGGACAAGTTGGATGGACCAGGGATTCAGCACCAGCACGACTCTGAGTTTGTTTACCATCTGAACTCCACGTAGCTTACACCGTGCTCCGGTTTTGCTCTCAGAGCGAAGCGTGGGTTTCACCGCACTGTTAACAGGCCTCAACGAGGGTTTGGGGAACAGTTTAGTTTATGTTGCCGGCATAGAACTTTTCATTTGTAGTAAATGTGTGATCTGATGTTTGAATTGTGTTTTTATGTGACTTTATTGTCTGTGTGAAACGTGTTGCTCAGTAAAAACTTCTATTTTACTCCTTGTAGTGGAGATTCTGCTTCATTTAAGGGATATCATTGGTTTATTAAAGCATAAGGTACTAGAGCATAGGCTAAACCCCACATAGATAACTACATATACTGAGTGATTGCTAAATTATAAGTGCTCAGGGCGCCCCATAGAGAGATTAAAAGTAAATGTATGCCCATAACTCGGGCATTACAAGAATAAAACCTTGCATACACCTTTTTAAGTCTTTTATTTCATGTGTTGTTTTAAGATGTTTTATCACTTGTTTATTTTATTTTTTCTCATATTTGTCAGTTATTTTATCTGGTCGTTTGTAAAGCAATTTAAATATAAATATATATGAAATTGTCTAAGCATTTGATGATCAATCTCTATCATATTAGCACAGATTACATACAATTCAATTATTATTACTTTTTACATTGTCTTTTTTGTTTGTCCTACTCACCAATTGCTAGATGGAGCCTGAGGCGGAAGCACTGGAGCCTCATCCATTTATTTAGAGAAGTTGCCTTGATGACATGAGATCCACTGTCTGTTGTGATGCAGACTAGTTTCTCCTCTTGCAGGCTCCAAGAGTCCAGTGCAGTACCTGGGCTATAGCTTCACCTGTGTGGTCTTGTGGGGAAAAATGACGTCTGCAAGCACCGACTCTTCATTGCAAAATCACAGTCAATATAGTGAATTGTCAGGGACATGTACGACTCCATTGTTCTGCTTGACCATAGGTCAATTGTAGTTGCGAAATACTCGACAGCTGTGATTTCTCTCTCTATTTCCCCTTAACATTTTTCATACAGTGCAGGTAATGCCATTTTGGAGATTAAATTGCGTGTGGGGATCACATATTTCTTGTCCAGTCTTTCAACCATTTTTCAGAAGCCTTCATTGCTCACAGTATTTATTGGTCACGTTTTTGGCCAAATAAAACGTTATTGCATCCGTTATTTCACCGTGTCTTTGAGAGGTGGATGGATATGGGGTCACCTGGTGCAGGGTTGCTGTTATGGTTGTCTGGGTTGACGGTGGACCAGCGTTAGCTTTGGCCTTAATGCATTCATTGTATTTGAGTTGGTGGTGTTTTTTCAGGTGGTTGAATAAGTTGGTTGTGTTGCCCTGAGGCGCTGATACAACTTGATGGCACGCTTTGCATATAATTTCTTTTTGGTCAACATCACTTGCCCTGAATCCAAAAAACCCCAGACAATGGATGTTGCTCCCTTACGAGGTACTAGCTCCTCCACACATCCAATTGCTGTCATATTGTCACCTTCTGCTCCCGCCATTACGTCTCACTCGCTCACAATTTGAGGCTGCCGCTAAGAGTCTATGCTTTCGTTCGCCCCCTGGTGGTTGGCTGACTATTGGTTGAGAAAGTGCTTGATTTGATATGCAGCAGAGCCCGCTATTCAAATGTTAATATTGCTGACGATCACCTTAATTTTATCATGGCAGCCAAAATCGCGATCGTGATTAAAATTTGATTAATTGTGCAGCCCTAGTCCATCATTGCAAAGTGAAAACATGCTTTCAGACATTTATACACAATAGGTACAGCAGTATTCACATCCCTTGCTATGAAACCAAAACTTGAGCTCAGATTTTCACTGATCATCCTTGAGATGCTTCTACAATTTAACTGGAGTCCACCTATGGAGTCCACCAACTTAACTGGAGTCCACAACTTCATTGCAGTTCACTGTCCACAGTTGATAGTGAATAAACCAGGCAATGAATTCCAGGGACTTGTAGGCCTCCGAGACCGGACTGTGTCAAGGCACAAATGTGGGGAACGATACAAAAAAATTGGCAGCATTGAATCAGGCCTTTATGGTATAGTGGCCAGATGGAAGCCACTCCTCACTAAAAGGCACATGGCAGCCCACTTGGAGTTTGCCAAAGAGCACACTGAGGATTCACAGACTGTAAAAAGCAATATGTGCTTGATGAATATGAATGAATATGTCTGATGAAACCAAAATAGAACTTTTTGGCCTGAACTTCAAGCGCCATGTCTGCAGGAAAACAGGCACTGCTCATCACCTGGTTAACACCATCCCAACTGTGACGCATAGTGGAGGCAGCATCATGCTGTGGAGATGATTTTCTGCGGCAAGAACTAGGTGACTAGTCCGCATAGAGGGTAAGATGACAACATTCAAATATAGTGAGATTCTTAGAGAAGACCTCAGTAACTCTGACTAGGGTGACAGTTCATCTTCCAACATAATGACCCAAAGTACACAGCCAGAATAACAAAGGAGTGGCTTCAGGAACAGTCTGTGAATGTCCCTTGGCCCAGCCAGAGTTCGGAATTGAATCCAATAGAACATCTCTGGAAAGACCTAAAAATGGCTGTCTACTGGTGCTGCCTACCCAACCTGACTGGCCTTGAGAGGATCTGCAGGGAAGAATTGAAAAAAATTCCCAAAAACAGGTTTGCCAAACTTGTAGAGGCATACCCAAGAAGACTTGAGGCTGTTTTTGCTGCCAAAGGTGCTTCAACAAAATATTAAGCATTGGGTGTGAATACTTACAAAAACACTGGATTAACAAGCTTTTGGCAATACAAAATAACCAAAACAACATCTTTCCAAACAGTTGTTTTTGCCTTGTCATTATGGGGTACTGTGTGTAGACCTTTGAGGAAAAAACATACTCAAATCTATTTAGAAATGTGGAAGAAGTTAAGGGGTGTGGATACTTTCTGGTGGCACTGTATGTCAGTAGTTACATATGTAGTTATTGAATTCCTTACATTTACATTTTACATTGATCTGTTAAGTCTGAGTATGTGCTTAGACACAAACTATAATTAATGAATTCCTATGCATTATATAAATGTATTAATCTCAAAATGTAAAGCATGGTTTTCTTTTTGTAAAACAGAAATAACAATAAATAACAAAAAGTATCAATGTCAAAATCTGAATTTTGCTTGGAGAGTGAATCAAAGTAGCCATCAGTTTAAACGTGGACTATGATGCATTTCCATCTTTTTCCTATTAGTTTTTCACTTAAGAAGTCATTCTGCACATGACCTATATTTCACTGGATCTCTGATGATCCTACATCCATTGACCGAGGCTCCAATAGAGCATAACTTTCGTTGTATAATACTTGGTGCGACTTTGGCATTGGCATTCATCATTCCCAAAAATATCAGGTTCAAATTCACGGTTATGGACAAAGCTAAAATTGCAGCACACTTTCAATGGCTGAATTTTCCATTGGTGCATTGAAAACAACTAAATATATGCTATTGACCATGGTCATCATTTAAATGCAGCATTACAAGTTTGTATTAGCATCAGCTGGAAAAGATGCAGCAGATTAAGTTGTATCTCTCAGGAAGCACATGCTAATCTTCAAGCTATCTGAAGCTTCCATGGTTCATCTGAAGCTTTACATAAACATATTAGCATACATTTTTACCTATATGTTGCATTACTAGAGTGACTCCTTCAGCAAAGAGTCCTGGCATTGAACTGCTGCTGTCTTTAGGCTGCCACTCGTATTCACTCTCAGTGATATTTCTAGAACTTCCAGAAGGCCTAGAGCAGGGGTGGGAAAGTCTAGAATGGTGAATGAGTGAAAAGTGAAAGGGACCCTTCTGTCGTACATGAACACACCACAGCACACAGTGTGTATCTCTGTATTTAACCCATTCACCAAGTGAGGCAGCGGGCAGCTAGGAATGCAGCGCCGAGGGACATTGCTCAAGGGTACCTCAGGGGTGCTTAGCAGTCTTGGGAATCGAACCCACAGCTTCCTGGTCACAGGTTGGATGCCCTAACCACTAGGCTACCAGAGGGTTCCCCGCTTGTAGAGTTAAGTTCTTTGTTTTGGGGAATATAAATAAATAAATGTACATTAGCTGTATGAACTGTATTAAAATTATTAGTGTGGACAGGCTTATAGGCTTTTCAGTGGCTTCTTCTGAATGTTCTGCTTCTCCACATGTCCTGCATCATGCCTTCCTTCTTCCCATCTCTCCCGCTTTCTCACTTTCTGTGCCACTTCTTAATTTTCTTACTTTCTGTCTTTCTGCACCCACCCTTCATCTCCCCTTTTTGTCCTCTCTCTCTCACTCTCTCTTTGTATGTCAGTCTCTTTCATTCTCTTTCTCTCTCTTCTCCTTTTTTTCTCACTTTTTTTCCCCCTCTGTCTATTCTCTCCATCTCTATTTATCTCACCATCTGTCTCTTTTCTCTCCTTTTCTGTTATCTCATTTTCTCTTCTAATTCTTAGTGTTCTCTGTCTCACTCTCTGTATGTTGGCTTTTTCTTTCTCTCTCTCTCTCTCTAACTCTCTCCCTCTCTGTATGTCGGTCTATCTTTCTCTCTGTTTCTCTTCTCTTTCTGGTCATTTTTCTCACTCTCTTCTCTGTTTTTTTTGTTCTCTTGTTCTCTCTCTATTTCTGTTATCTCTTTTTATTTTTTAATTCTCTCTCTCTCTTTCTCTCTCTCTCTCTCTCTCTCTCTCTCTCTCTCTCTCTCTCTCTCTCTCTCTCTCTCTCTCTCGCTCTCTCTCTCGCTCTCTCTCTGTGTCTGGGCAGCACATGTCCTGCTTTCATGGTTGTCTCTGCTCTGCCGCTGACCTGCTTCTACCAGAACTGCCAAAATGGCTTGCAATCTGCCCCAGAAACATGACCTCATCCCTCATTGAATTTGTCCTCATTATTCACCTTCATCGTATTCATCATCCTCCTCCTCCTCTTCCACCTCATCTTCCTCCTCCACACTCATCACAGACTGATTGCTCTTTGTTGAGAAACAGTTCTGTCTGGTTCCCACTGTCTCTCTCTCTCCCCCCTCTCGTTCTCTGTCTCTCTCACTCGCTCTTTTCTCTGAACTGCTGGGGCATACTCTATAATCAGCCGTGACCCTTTTGACTGCTGAAAAAGCCAGCCCGCACGCTACAGTAAGCCTAGAAAGACACGCCGCACATACCTTGCGCTGCACATGTGGAGCACAGAAACAGACACAGTTGAGCAAATCAACTGCAAGTGCTTTCTCATGCTGAAAAAAGTGATGCACTGAATTTAGTACATTTAAATGAATAAAACATAAGAGATTAACAAAAATATTGCTAAAATGTTTCCATGGAAAGATACACTGTCAAACTTTCATAATGCACCATTGTCCATATATGGTTTCAATTCACTAGTTTAACAATGTCACAAAGCCCAAAGCATTTACATGGTTTCAATTCACTAGTTTAATAATGTCACAAAGCCCAAAGCATTTGCACTGTCTACTTACCCTACAGTAGTGTAGCTCCGTCCATTCATAGTGAAGTTATAAGGAGTGTTACAGGGTAGCCAATAAGAACAGAGATGTAAAATAGAAAACACAGTGTAAAATTTGATTTGGGCTTTTTTGGGTATATAAAATCTCCTATGTGTCATAAATGCACCTTAGTGAAAAACATGATAAGGCCATTTAACTAGACAGTGGTAACAATGCATCAATTTCCAGTGTGTAGAATCAATTTGTTTGGTTAAAAAAGACCACTCTAGGCATTTTGGACGTTCTATATGTGTCAGCATGTTATTGAACCAATTGTTAGAAATGGGAACAGCCTCTGTACTAAAGGAATATCTGTAAAATTACATGGTTGATATATTTTAATTTTTATTATAAACTGCATACTTTTACAAGTTTCAAATAGTCTTAATCTAGAACACCCAAGAATGTTAAGGTGTACCAGAATTAGTTTCATAGGGGCTTTAAGGAGATATTAGCATTGCTGTAAATGAATTTTGACATTTATGGACATAACCAGTTCTCATAGTTGGAACTGTAAATGTGTTGATGTTGATATCTCATTCATATAGATGTGAAGTTTATTTTAAAATCAAGCATCACTTTTTCCGTTGCATTCACACACACACACTCACAGTCACATGAAAAGATGCAATACGAAGACAACGCTGAGGTTACAGAGGGACAAGTGTTTCATCGTTGCAAAATCAGTGTGATTGGTGTTCCGGCTCTGACGATTTTGGGGGCAGTTCAAAGATGTGAAGCCTCCTTTAGAGAGCGCCTACTTAAAAGTGTGTGTACTTTGAAGCATGTGTACTCTGAAGAGTGTGTACTTAAAATGGTGTGTACTTTGGAGTGTACTTAACCATCTTTAGAGGAACAGAAAACATCAGAGAGAGAGAGAAAAAAAAGTTGAAAGAAAACTCTCATCCAGAGCGCTAAAAACAGCACAGTCTCTCTCACCCACGCACACACATAAAGATCACACTCAGTCACAGGGCTTTAGAAAGCCACCAAGGGCGCACTTTCTCCCCCCTCTCAGTCTAATGACATGAACCTCGAAAAAGAGGGAGAGAAAAGAGAAAAGAGGGAGAGAAAAAAGAGAAAATGAGAAAACAAAGAGGAGAAAAGAAGGAGAAAGAGAGAGAGGGGTAGAAAGAAGAGGGAGAACAAACCCAGAGAAAGGGAAAGAGGAGAAAAAAGAGAGACATAAAGAACTCGAAAGAGGGAGAAAATGAGGATGAAAGAAAGGGTAGAAAGAACCCAAAAATGGTGAGAAAATAAAAAACCCAGAGAATGTGTGTGTGTGTTGGAGAGAGACAGAGACAGAGAGAGAGATAGAGAGAAAGAAAGAGGTAATGCAGAGGGGTGTGAGATGGATATATACACTACATGCAAAATGTTTGGACCCACCCTCAGATATTTTTTTAAAATGAACGAGACGCCGCTCTTTCAAATTTTTATTACACAAAAACTTTAGAAATACTTAAATGTAACAAGTTTCATCAAAATAACCATATAATAAAGGCAAGGGCCTTTATTACAGCAGCACAGATTCACAGCATCCTTTCCAGCAATTTTCGGAAATTAACTTTTCAAGCAGTTCAAACAGTTCTGTCTCATTTGCTGGAATCTCATTTCAAACGGGTCAGTC
>JBBPCX010069161.1:0-11578 GCA_037974365.1 Hydrocynus forskahlii
CCTCTGGTTCTCTCACTGTCCTGAAACTCTCCTCTGGTTCTCTCACTGTCCTGAAACTCTCCTCTGGTTCTCTCACTCTTCTCTGGTTCTCTCACTCTCCTCTGGTTCTCTCACTCTCCTCTGGTTCTCTCACTCTCCTCTGGTTCTCTCACTGTCCTGAAAGTGGAGTGTTTCCTCATGCTGTAATTCGTTTTGGATAAAAGCTTTGCCAAATGATTGTAATGTAACTACTACGCCTACTACTAATAATAATTATTATAATATTAAATATAATTTTTTATATTTTAGACATTTTTAGAGCCTTTCTTACACCCAAGGTCAATTTACAGGTAGATTCAAGATTCAGATTTCATTTTTATCTACAGAACTGAGTCAGAGGTCAGTGACAGAACACCATGAGAACATTACCTATATTTAAACCAAAACCTGAGAGACTGGCGGTGACAGCCATGGTTCCAGTTAGTAGGAGTTAGTGGGAGGAGGAGAGAATGTAACTGGCGTAGCTATGAGTGATTATACAGAATAATTAGAATTTAGGAGTAATTCAAAATATCAGTCAAATATAGCATATTTGACATCTTTATATTAATTAGATTAAATAAGAATAGCCTTGTCATCAAATAAAACTGAATTCATATACATGTCTGTGTCCAAATGTAGGAAGAGTAATGAATGAGAATAATAAATGGTTTTTTCATGTCATGGACAGGCCAGCTGAGAGAGAAAGAACAGAATGTTTGATCAAAACCAGACTGCGAAGCATAATGATGTTTCAGGACCTTGAGAATATCACATCCAAGGAGGTGAGATGTTTCTGTGTGTGAGATTATCCTTTATTTAGTGTTAAATTTCATCTGTACTTAGTTTTGTTAGAAATGGTTTGAAGGTACTTTTTAGGGCTGCACCTATCGAATATTTTTGGAATCGAGTATTCCGTCTGTTTTTTCAACGATTAATCGAGTAATCGGATAAATCATACTATATCTGTGTTATGCATCATTAAAATAAGCACGGACTTTCCGAACTGTGTTGCTCTGCGGGGCGAGCACTCAGAAACTTCAGACTCCACAAACTCCCCCACTGTTCTTTACGGGGGGGGGCAGTCACCTGCTGCGGGGGGGGCGGGGGGGCCTGGCCAGAGCACGCTTGACTCCCGTCTCCTGTCCCCAGTTAAAGTCCGGCTGCGCTCCTCTAACTCTGAAACCGTCTCTGTCAGATACGTGACTAACGTATACTTTACACAAGTAAACTTTACGCTAGTGCTAGTGACGGAGAGGGGCTGAACTAAACACGCCGCGCTCCGCGCAGAGAAGGCACTCGCCAAACTCCACCTGAAACCGTTTATCGGACCAGGCGTCTCTCGTCTATGGGCTGATGACGTTGTAGATTAATGGAAATAGTTTAACAATCGTCCAAAACGTTAAGTTAACTCACTACTAAATTATAATTAGCGACTAAAAACAGAAGTACAAACACACCAAGACGCAGCGCCGGCGGCTGCACTGCACTAGGTTTGTTCGCCTTACGCAGTGTTAAATGGTCCCACAGACATTTTCTGCCCTTTACGCACGCCGGGATCTTCATTTTCTGCCATTTCCACATTAAGCAAAATAAACGCGCCGCCTTAAATCTTTGAAATGCGCGTCAGTTACATCAGTCCGTGTGAAACAGATACCGGAGCTGCACGGTGTCCACACAGCGGGAGCGATACGATAGCAGAGACATTTTAAATAGATGGACTTTGGTGACATACATCAAACGAAGCCTCGAAGCAAAAATTTTGCCTCAATCATTTTTTGTAATGGAATTATTTGAGTTACTCGAATAATCGTTTTAGCCCTAGTACTGTTACAGCTATAAAGTACATCATCAGCTCGGAACAGAATCACATAGTCCTCACACTGGGTTTCTGAAAACTGCAATGGCAGTAAATATTCATGTTACTGGTCTATTTTCATATTCATGGTCTTTTTAGTGTAGTCCAGTATGTCTAATGCTTCAGTCATTAAGGCAGTTCTTATCTAATGCATGCTCTATCCTCAGATTAGAACAGAGCTGGAACAGCATCTGAGCTGGAACCTGCGAGAGTACACGGAGTTTATCGACAACGAAGCTCTGCTCATCCTGGCCCAGATGGAAAAGCCGACGCTAATCTTCGACCACCTTTACCTGGTTTGAGTTTCCACATTCCCTGCAGTCCGTCCTGTTTGTTTAACTTTACTGTTTAATAAACATAAAGTAGGATGTGTTGGCACAGCTTGGTTTAAAGGACGATCTCAGTAATGCACACATATTTGCAGTAACAAATACTATTAACTAATTAAATAATGATCGTAAACATGCCTTATGTAAGAAGCTCTGTTTCTATCACAAAAATTTAACCTTTATTAAAATTTCAAAATAGACTTATTTTATGTTTGTATGTCTGTTGCAGTGCTTTATGGCAGAGGATGTCCAGTTTTGTTTAAATGAAATATTTCATTTTATGAAGCAAAATAAGTGCTAAGTGCTATAATGTGAACAGACCAAACACGACAGCTGTCAGTTGAAACAAAAGGAAATATTAGAAAACCCCTTTAAGAAGGAAATCCAGCATTAAGTTTGGTGAAAATGTTGTCGCCATTTACCATTGTCTAAAATTTGCTGCTAGTATAAACAAAATGGGAAGATTATAAAAGGAAAGCATACTGGCTGACAGTTGAAAACATGAAAACATCAGGATAGAAAATCTGCTATGACAATAGAAAAACAAAATAAATGTAAAACCAGTGTTTGTGTATATGGGGTTGCATGTCTGGTATAGGACCATAGATGATTCTGGAGTCAAAAATATTAGTCAAAATTACTCGAAATAAAACTATAAATATAAAATCATTGATACAATAAAAAGATTGTAGTCTACATTCAAAATTAATTTAAGCTATGTAGGCTGGAACAGCCTCTAGTTTTGTGGGAAGGTTTAGTTGTTGGAGAAATGCTTGGAGGATTTCATTGCATTCAGCATAGTTCCGGATCACAAAAACTCTGAAACCCATTAAAAAAGTACTGGATTGTACCACAAGATGCAGGTTCTGCAGGCCAGTCCAGTACTGAAGCGCTTCATACTCACCTTCTCACTAGACACCGGGGACGGTGCAGCTGTTTCACAGAAACCCCGTTTTACAGGCAAAGCTTCTCTGTGTTCATACAAACTGCGTCACACACTGGTCAGTCTGATTATAAGGCATATATATATAATGTTTTTTTAATTATTAATTATTCTCTGATTTCAGGGCTCAGAGTGGAATGCTTCCAACATTGAGGAGCTCAGAGAATATAGGTCAGTATTGTGAAACAAGGAATACAGTGTATGCTTACATTTGACACATCTGAAATAAATACAGTCTGACACCGCTGTACTTTGATCCAGGGTTGGCTATATCCTTAATGTCACACGTGAGATTGACAACTTTTTCCCAGGAACCTTTCATTATTACAACATCCCTGTCTTCGATGATGAGGCAACAGATCTGCTGGGTCACTGGAACGAAACCTGCAGTTTCATCCTGAGGGCTAAGTGAGTGCCCTTGTGCACGTTTTGATGTTATTTGTGGAATTCAGTATCAGTATGAATTGAATACAACATTACAATTATCTAACATATACAGTCATATGATATCAGATGTGTGTAACTTGTGCTGTGGGGTTTTTGTTTTTATAGCGTGTCATGTAGCTGTTTTTTTTCTGCATCCTATAACAGAAAAAACAACTCTAAATGTCTAGTGCACTGTAAGATGGGAGTGAGTCGTTCCGCTTCTACTGTGATCGCCTATGCTATGAAAGAGTACGGCTGGTCGTTGGAGAAGGCTTATAATTTCGTCAGACAGAAGAGGAGCACAGCCCAGCCCAGCACGACACTCATGAGGCAGCTTTCAGAGTATGAGGGCATTTTAGATTCCAGGTGGGAGACCGTTGAAAGAGATGTTGGTTTGTTACATAAGTAATGTGACATTATCATTTTTTATTTAATCCCTTAGATGATATCTCTTGAGCCGTTTGTCATAAAACATTTACATACTTAAAAAAAAAGACTTTAAACCTTAGTTTTTGATTTGACAGTGCTGCTTTCTGTGAGTAGCCTATTTTCTGTAACTGCAGCGAGCAGCAACGCAACAGACTTTGGCAGATGGACGGAGCTGATGATGCTCTGGACCTCCAGGCAGCCGGGACCAGCGGTTCCCAGAAACTCGGCGGGCAGGAGCTGTGCCCGTGGAGCCACAAGGATGCCGGTGCCTCTCCCTGCTGTGGAGATGAACCCACAGACCACCTCAACTACAATTACTACTTCCGCCGGCTCTCGGACACGGCTCTAGACAGTGAACCGTCCACGCCGGTGCGTGGTCCACCTCTGTTAGGCATGGAGCACGTCTTCATCGAGATAGAGGATGTGGAACGGGATGCCCTGCTGGATGACGAAGGCTTCCCCTCTGCCCATATGGCCCCGCCCAGCGAGGGCACGGCGGCGCAAACCTGCGGCCGGCTGGAGCCGCTGGAGGACATGCGCCTGCGGCTGGAGTTCAGCACGGTGGAGGAGGAAGACGAGGAGGAGGCGCAGAAGGAGGAGGCAGAGATGGCGGCTTTGGCTCGGGGGGAGGAGACGACCCCCAGCGGGAGGGAGGAGCTGAGCCTGGCTAATCCAAATCGCTTCAACAACGAGAACGCCAACAACAGCAACCGCCTGGCCGGCAAGCGCAGCTGTCCCTCAGGTTTTGACGTGAGTGTGAAAACTTGCAAAACTGCAGTTCTCAGGGTCCTGAGCCATGTTTAAATTCACACACTGTCTTAGTCCCCTATTGTTCATCCAGTACTTGATGTACTAGTACATGATGAAATTTGATAAAGTCCAGCATTATCTATGGTTAAAAAGTTGAAGTCCAGACGGAAATCAAGCCTAATAGCCATTTGTTTTCTGTTCTTTTTATCGAGGCTTAAAATGCTTTGCATGCTTTTAAGTTTCAGAGAATTTAAGAAAAGTTGAGACCTCAGAGATTTTTCTGCTTTTAATTGCTTTTCCTGCAGCTTTTACAAAAACTCACCCTTATGTCTGAGTCCCTGACCCACCCATCCATTCTCCCTCCCCCTGTGTGTTTCATCTGTTCAGGACAGTGCTAGCAGCGGAAACAAAGTGAAGCCCTCTTATCAGTCATGCCGAGATTGTCTGCGTCTGCCAGGCAGCCGCCGCTGCGAGCGTCGCACCCATCGTTTTGCCCTCCCACGTCACGCTGGGCTGCTCAGCGTTTCCATGCATGCCCCTGGACCCGGGCACTTTAGCTGCACGCCCGTTCCGTGCCAGCTGCCCTCTCCTTCTTCTCCTCTCCAGCCGTGCAGTCCTCAGTGCAGCGGCCGCATTCCCGCCGCTCTGGCAGCGAGCGCGGACTCTCACCGCCAGGGCTTGGCCTCCCCTATGAGCTGTGAAGAGCTTCCCTGTGACCCTCAGTGTCCTTTAGAGCCAGAGAACAAGGGAGAGCTCCAGGAGACACAAAAAGAAAAGGATGGACTAACAGCAGCCTGTACCAGTCCTGGCACGGAGCTCAGATTGTTGAAACTAAGCTTGCGGAGCGAGAGGCCCATGGTGAATCCTCAACAGGAGTCCTGCCCGCCAGAGGCTGGGCTTCAGAGACCAGAGCAGCTGGAACACATGGACCTGAGCATGGACGATATTGTCACAGAGGACATGGAAGTCGACTTGTGCTCAGTCTCCAATACGTCCTTCCTCCCTTTGAAACACCACAGCACCAGTTTTGCTGCGGGTTCCTCCCTACAGCACTGGGCCCTGACGCGCAGCTCCAGCAGCGACAACATGCACGAGCCGCAGCTGGGTTCAGTCCATCAGCGGACGCAGGAGATCGAAATGTTCATGCGGCTGGACGGACTGACCGCCCCCTCCAGGCTCAAACGCTCCAACTCCCTGGCCAAACTAGGGGGCCTGGCCATCTCCTCGCAGGACCTTCCGTTTTCCGCAGATACGGAACCCGGGATTAATAAAAATTACCCCGCCTCTCCTGCACATGCTCTAAATACGCCACGACTGCACTCTTTTCCAGGCTAACGTTTGGGCGGGTACGAGATTGCTTGCTTGCGGTTCACAGATCGTGTGTGGTTCCTCAGCACACTGAAAGAGGCCCACAACTCATATAACTGTGATTTCAGGCGGGTCTTGTGTGATGCCATTCCTTTATCAGAAAGTCCTCAGAGTCAGTGAATGTGTCAGTGACCTGCGTTTCCCTCCTCTGTCCGTGCTGTAACCTCCTATCAGAGTCAGTCTTCAAACTCCTGACTGCATTGGTATTTTAATGTTAAACAGGCTTAGATAAACACTTATTCAGAAGTTTAAAATTGCTGTTCAGAAGTTTGGAATCAGTCAGCTCAGTAATGTAAAAGCACTTTGACTGCAGGTGTTTAAGGTAGCATGTGATATACAACCAGCTTCAAGGGTTTCAAATAGTAAGACATTAAGAAGCTGTAAATAAAAATGAACAATTAGATCTGTATGTAGAAGATTTTAATTATGTAAAAAGATTGTTTCCTTTTGGTGAATAGTTTGTGATCTATAATTCACATTGTATAAGTTATTATAGCTTCTTTAGTAACAGAAATATGGCCAATTGTGATTCCAAACTTTTGTTAGCATACAGCTTTTCTTTAGATAAGAGAAAAAGTCCTCTCTGTCTCAGCATAACATTCGTGACTTAATGGCTACGAGCATAAATAAGCATGCGAAGGCTTCAAGTAAACACTCAGCCTGTGTGAGCAGCTCTGATTTCTCTGTTCTACTAGTCCAGCCCCACCTGAGTTCTGTAATTATCGCCGTTATCGATTGTGTACAAACTCGTCCTCCTACTCAAACGCTCCTTATTGACCTAAACTGTATTCCTATATTTGATTTCTCCTTTCAACATTTACCATTTTGGTCTTGAGTACTGGTGTAAGATTACAGTGGAACTGACTTGATTGGCCATTCCAGTTTTGGTCTTTATAGACACCAAATTATATCATTTTAAGGGGAGCCAGTTACGTGCTAATTCTACAGAACAAAAGATCATGTTTCCAGTTAGGAAGGCAAGGTGGGATGTGATGATTTAAAAAGTTAGAACTGATAGTGTATCAGAATTTAAAACTAATATGCCCCTCAGTCTCTTCTGAATTTTGTGATTTTCTGTCTTTTTTTAAGCCACTAGTGATCAAACTTTTTCTCAGAGAACATTGGGAGAAAATTGCTTGTGCTTTGCATTCAGTCATGTACAAAAGACTCGTGTACAAATGAATAGAACTGAAGTAAGGGGTTGATCTTTATATGCTGGGTGTGAGGAGAGGGGAAAACTCCCTAAAGCTGGAGGAAGAAACCTTGGGAGGAGCGAAGGCTGAAAAGGATTAGTGTTACGAACAGTAAGGTGTGATGCCGCTCCACAGATTAAGTGGTAAAGCGCTTTTAAAGCAAAGGATTCATAAAGGAGTCACTGTGACACCTGTTAAGTACTTGAATTAAATTAATCATGTTTTTTCCTCAAAAGGTTGAAGAATTGATAAAGATCAGAATGCAGAATACATGTGGATCACAATTTGTTTCATAGCCTTTCTCTTTTACAGCTGTTCGAATGTTATCCCAGTCCACAGAGCGCTTACTGCATAGCTCTCGTACCGGAATTTAGCTGAAACTGGTTCTGGTACAAAACGTAGTCTGTGATTTGGAGAATCAGCAGGTCACAGTCTGCAAGTGGAGCAGAGGTTGAATATTGTCACGCCGGCTCCCTGTCTTCTTGCATTTTCGGCAGGCACACACACACCAGACATCGTCGTAATGCTGCATCTTTATTTTTTCCTTTTTCTCAGAACACCAAAACAAAAACCAGCTTAGTAGCCAGACTTAGAACTCAAGAAAACAGGAACCACAAGGCTTTCTGTGATGGACAACCCGAAACAGAACCTAAACCTCCTTAAATACATCAACACAAACCCCAACCACCAATCACATAACAGAAACCCTAATTACTAAATAACACCCAGCTGTGACTAATACAAACCCCAAAAACAAACTTTCACAAGGGGGGCCTCTAGTGGCCACCTATCGTCATGACCCTAGTCCTAACGGAATTGTAAGATTATAATCCTTTAAAATGTTATTTATAGTGTCTAAGGCCATAGACTACTTTGACAACTACATGTTATGGCATTTATTTATTAAAGTTAAGGTTATGTGTGTGTCTAAGATGTCCAGCTAGTGTATAAAAAGTTTAACCTTGTGGTACTTGCTTGTCATCGACTGCTGTTCATTGCAGAGCATCCCGTTTATACAATTTAAAAACATGCCACTTATTTCTGTGAAGTTATTTTATTGTTTGTTTGGGTTTTTTTTTCATCAGTGCTGTTGTGTGCTGATTATTTCTTTTTCTGATTTAAATATGCAATGAGGCATGTGCATTAAGTGCAGTCTGTGAATGATCAATACGTTTCAGGTTCATCGAATGTGAAAGTAAGAGCCATATTGGAGGGATGGGTCATGTGTGAAGACAACATAAACAATCAGTTGGGTGCTGACTTTTAAAAGCTGTGACGTTAGTTTCAGTTTTCTACAGGAGTCTGTAGTCTAGAGTTTCCTTTCTGTTTTTCACCCCTTTTTTAACACGGTCTACTATATTCTATGGATTCTACAGAGTAATGTCTAATGGCATTGGTTCCTCTGAGGATGAGAAAACCTTAATCACTTCTTCAACTAAACATGAGCTGCGACCCAAATTTACAGTGTTTTTGTGCCGGTGTTGCACTCGTGTCTCCCAAAGCATAAAAATACAAAAGTCTAAAACTAAATACAGATATGATCAAATTTTTATTTTGCTTTTTAATTACTGTTTAATTTACAGCGGAGAAGGAATAGAAACTTAATTTCAGGACTAAGATTGTGATTAGTTTTTAAAAAAACATGTTTATGGTTACCCCCCGTTTTCTGTCCTGTTCTTCCACTTTAAGTGCTGAAACCATTAGATCAAAATTGGTTTAAGCTTCTTCAGCAAAGTGCCTTATCTAAAAAACATTTATTAGTCTGTTTTTCCAGGCAGATTGCTGTTTTTTGGTTTCTGTTTTGTACTTTTCTATGTTATTATTTATGACCAAAGTCTTAGTCTTGAAAGTGAATGTTTGAAATCAGTAGCACTTCATGACAATGGAAAAAAATCTTTGAAATAAAATTGGAAACTTCTTCTGCCCCAACTCAGAAGCTCGCGGTGAAATGAGCTGAACTATGCCTCGCACAGAATCTTGCACTCTCGCTGCTCGCTGATATTTTGATTTCCCTTTTTTTATATTTAAATCATAATTTTTTTTGCACTGAACATAACTATGTTCCTGCATCCTGCACTTTTTGTAAAAAAGTTATAAAGGTTCTGTAAATGAGATAAATAAATAGTTTATTGTCTGTATCAGCTGCGATGTAATTGATTTTAATTGACACGGATGTATTTTATTGATGGTGAGTAATGAAACTTATAATGTACTGATGAATATTACTCTGTTGGAAACAGTGGTGGCACCGAATGCCATTAAAATTATGCCTTAGTTTTTCACAAGCCATGTTCAGAGCTGTAAGAGTTTGTAGTCACTGTATTGCTGTAGTTAAATGCTGTGTTTTTAAATTAGCAGCGTCATGTTGCTGATGGTCCTGAAAGAGATTCCGGTCAGGTCACACAACCGTGGGACGAAATGAAATATTTTGAAAAGTGGTTCCAGTGCACACAACAGTGGTCAAACTGGAGTCACAAGGTTTTCGGATGACATTGACGATTTGTATGATGATTTAACTGATTTGTTTTGATCACCATAATTAGTTACGACAAATGAAAGTATGACTTCTCATTTTTCTTATCATCTTTCAATGTCGTTTAAACAAAGTAGTTCTTAATGAATATCTAAACGTGATTTTCTCTACGAGAGTTTTGTCCTTCCTGAACTTTGAGTTGAGAGAAGTGGTGGCAGAGAGATCTTATTGAATCAGGCAAATTATTCTCACCTCATGAGACGAACAGAAGTGTCTGAGAGAAATGCAGCACAGAGACGCTACACAGGAACGTTAGTCCATGAGAAACTGCTTCAGGTATTGGGATGTCCTAGAACCTGTGTGTTTATCGGAGTTATTATTCCACAGATGAACATAAAAATTCTTAAGGTGGCTTTTGAAGATTTAAAGTTATATTTTTGCATTAGTGTGGCACGTTTATACGAAGTAAATTCTCAGGTTAGGTCTGATTTCAGACGTTTTAAAAACGGCAACATGGTTAATTTGCATAGATACTGTGTGTTTGACGTTTGGTTCGTTATTCTCAGCAGCTGTGCTGAAATGGTACTGCTTCTGAAACAAAAACAGAACACGTTAAAACTGACAACCAGTGAGACAGCAGAATCATTTCAGTCACTCTAGGACTATTTTATATTGTTTTCTTTTTAAGCCTCCTTAGGAATCACCATTTGAATGAATTTCTATACTGTTCAGCTTTAACATGTAAAGGGCAGATACACTAATGTCTGCTCAGTAAATGGTTTACAAGGTCAAACTACACCATCAGTGTAGCATTTTAGAATTATATTTAAAGATACTAGTAGAAGAGGAAGAAATGAATGGAGGTTGGGAGTGTTTCTAAATTTCTGCATACTTCCCTCAGTTGCATGTATTACTGGCAGCTGATGTTATTGATTAAAAAAAGTTACATTACAGCGCTGTGCCCTTGCAGTGATATTACCACCGTTTAAACGTTCACACTGTGGACGGACAGCAACAGTGTCTAAACAGGTGATTCGGGATGCAACATCCAGCTTAATGCCAGGAGCTTTCCCAGCAGAACTTTGTCCAGAGCATCACGCGGCATCCTCGCCTGGTGCATCCTGGTACTGTCACCTCTTCAGGGAGGTGCTGTACACACCCGGCCATCAGACCAGGTCACTTTCTTCTACGGCTTCATGGTGCAGTGCTCCTGTGCCCAGAACAGGCGCTTTCAGTGGTGGACGGGTCAGCATGGCCACTGACCAGTCTGTGGCTCTCACAGGTTCTTAGGTCTGAACCCCATTCACCGTCTTCGGCATTTGTTGGCTAATAACAATTTGAACACTTTATTAGGAACACCAGCTCATCCGGGACACGGCAGGCCCATCTCAGAATTTCCTCAGGAATTTTCTGTCTAGCTATTATTCTTTTTATAGCAGATTTTGGAGCTGAATTTCGGGTCTCCAATGTCAAAACGTCAATATCTCTTGTATACAACCTTTTATTTAAGTGATAAGGGGCCGAGTATGCATCGTTTAAAAACTAGTCGAGAGACATCTGAAACATTTTGGAACAGAGAGAGAACGGTCGAGAGACTATTCTAGACCTTGGATTCTAGATGGGGGGCACTCTGACCTTATATCTCTTGGAAGCTTGTCCAGAAAACCCAGATATCTGCGAGTCTCTCAGAGCACTGAGAGGTGTGTGTGTGTGAGTGTGAGTGTGTGTGTGTGTGTGTGTGTGTGTGTGTGTGTGTGTGTGTGTGTGTGTGCGTGTGTGTGTGTGTGTGTG
>JBBPCX010069162.1:0-11576 GCA_037974365.1 Hydrocynus forskahlii
ACAGCGTGTTCCAGTTCCTGCCAATATTCAGCAACTTCACACAGCTATTGAAGAGGAGTGGACCAACATTCCACAGCTCACAATCAATAACCTGATCAACTCTATGCAACAGAGATGTGTTGAACTGCGTGAGGCAAATGGTGGCCACACCAGATACTGACTGGTTTTCTGACCCCCCCCAGTAAGGCAAAATTGTGCACATTTCAGAGTGGCCTTAAATTGTGGGCAGTCTAAGGCACACCTGTAATATTCATGCTCCAATCAGCACCTTGATATGCCACATCTGTGAGGTGGGATGGATTATCTCGGCAAAGGAGAAGTGCTCACTGACTCAGATTTAGACAGATTTGTGAACACTATTTGAGAGTAATGGGTCTTTTGTGTATGTAGAAAATGTTTCAGATCTTTGAGTTTAGCTCATGAAAAATGGGAGCAAAAACAATAGTGTTGCGTTTGTATTTTTGTTCAGTGTATGTATAAAACATGCATGTATACATATTATGGCTGTGTCAGGAAAAATTGCTTCGAGATGGGATGTTGTATCTCGGCTCCAAAATGAGCAACGTGGCACAAAAGCCCTGTTTCTCAACTACTGAAGACAAACACAAATCCATTGCAATAATAAGTGTGTAACTCTCTTGTCTCCTGATTGGCATCAACTGCAACCAGGGTTTTTCTTCTTAGTCGTTTAATCTTTTTCTGGATATATTCATGTTTTGACTACGGTAAAATTAATTCAGTTACATTCTGCTCATTGGTATGTTGTACAACACCACTGTGGAAAACATTAACTTACAGTATTTTTAAAGTCTCGAGTCACCCTTCATTTCTTCATATTTTGCTTCCAAAAATACAGATTTTCTTGTATTTTTACTGTAGTGTTGGAAAAATTCTCCATACTTCCTTGCAGACTTTTAATAGAGAATTTCCTGATGACCATGATAATGTAATATGATTACAGTAATAATTATCATTTCAATGCAAAGCCTACCCAGCTTGATTAAATGTCAGTTTTATTCTGTTTGTCCTAAAATGACACCAAAGGGAATCTTATTCAGTAGTTTAGACATCAAGTAGACAATCATAATTGTGTATGTATGCAGCTAAAAAAACAAGTGTTGTGTGGCATCAATTAAAACCAGCCAAGCACTTGTCCTAAGAGGTGTTACATAGTAACTAAAGGCGTGTGCCTTAATTGTAGGCAGTAAAATGTTTTATGAAATCTTTTAGGCCTTTATTGTGTCAGGTTTTGCTTTACGTCATGGAAACCACAAATGTAGCCTCTGCAAACCTCTAGTTATGTAAGCCACCAAAGTAGCGTCCATAAGAAGCACCAGGCGCTTTCCAGAGACTGTTTAATGAATTTAGGTTGAGGCTTTAGTTTTTAAGAGTGCTGTAGTGGATGTAGGGCATGTTCTCTCGGTTGGTTTTCTATAGAAAATTAAAAATGTTGCAGTTTTGTGGTCAGGGAGTTTAATTGGGCATGTCAGGACCACACATTACAAAGAGTCTCATACGACAACAGCTGCTTGCACCCTTGTGACTGTCCCTGCAGTGGTGGAATAAATAGCATCTGTTATGAAAGCCAAAACACAGGCCTACATACTCCTCAGCCACAACATTAAAACCACCGACAGGTGTGTGTATACAGTGTTCCCCCACAAAGTCGCGGTGCAGAGTTCAAGCCTCAGTCATTCACGATTTTTTCTTAGAACCTATTTAATAATTGTTCTCGGAAACCCCCGCAATTTCACGGAAACCGCAAATATTTTTTTTTTTTTGCCTTTTTTCATGGCAATATATAACTTCATGCATTTTAGTGCTTAATTAAGAAATATATAATTTACTGATTTTGTAACAAAATTTGTACTGTCGATTTTCAGTGAAGAAGTATTATAATTCCCACTGCTCCTTTTGCAGTCATCATGGCAAAAATGAATGGAGGGTTTGCAGCACAGATTCAGAGCCTGATAGCATTAGGATGGTGCTGCCACCATGTGGTGAAAGGAGGAATTACAAGCCGTATGAAATCTGACAGCGGGCCGGACTTTGGACATGCCTGCTTTACATGTTTTTTGTTGTTGTTTTTTTTTTTTAATTTAAGAGTTTTTTTTTAAATAAGAGTTTAAAATTAAATTAAAGTATTTTGGGAGCATATTTGGGGCATATTTAGTGTTTAGACAATAAAAATTGGCATATATAGGCTTTTTCTTTTTTAACATATCACAAATTCATGATTTTTCACAATTCACAGGTGCTCTTGGAACGTAACCCCTGCGGGGTCGACTGTGTACATATGTATATATTTCATGTGTGTGTTTGTGTATACAGACTAGAGGTCGACCGATATGGGTTTTTCCTAAAGCCGATGCCGATATTGAAGTCAGGCTCAGCCGATGGCCGATATACGCTGCCAATATTTTTTGGCCAATAATTAGACATTTTCCCTCTGTTTGTGTAGTAAAATGTCACACTAATAATAACAAAGGACACATGAAATTTCTCAACTTAACATTTATTTAACACTGACTAAACATAAATATAAACATAAATATCAAATAAAACTGTAAGGGTCTGTTTCCTGGACAGGGATTAAGCCTAGTCATGGATTATGTAGTGCTGTGAATAGAGATTTTCCATTGAAAAGGAAAGGTTAGTCCAAGACTAAGATGAATCCCTGTTTGGGAAACCAACCCTAAATGTCTAAAAATAAATATATAACATTTGAACTTGACTAATAATTTGTAAACAAAACAAAGTTTTCAAGTTGCCAACTATTTCTGAGAGAAGATAAAATTGTAAACAACAATACAAAAAGGAGAGTGCAAATAATCTTTAGTTTTAATCTCTTAATCCAGTCCCTGAGTCATCTTCACCCCACCCATCCCTCACTGAAAGTTCTTAGTTTTCCCAGTTTAAGAGCTGCAGGTTGTTGTGCAGGAAACACTAATGTTCGTAATATGAACGTAAATTCAGCTACATTTCCATATAAAATATAACTATAGCCTCCTGAGAACCGAAGAAAAAAAGTGTCTTACAATTTCTTTTTTGTGTGATTTTCTATCTATTTGGGACTAAAAAAACACCTTACAATTTAAATATCTTTAAATATATTTTTCATTTAAATTTCCCGGCATGTCCACTGTAGAGGACAACAGGACGATTCCCGTGTGAAAACAGATAGTCCTGGAAGCATGTTTTCTTTTTGGTTCTGCAGAGGAACATTTTGCATTTGCTGCACCTCATGTATGTCTTACCATTGCAGTCCTTGTTCCCAGCATGCAAAGCCATCACATGACACATCACTGGAAAGCCCAGGATGTCCTCTACAGAATACTATAGGGCTTGATTGGGTAACTCCAAATACTTAAGGAAGATACAGGTGAACAAAATGTCCATTATAAAGGACATAAGTGAATGGGCCGGGTCTCAGGAGGATAAATATAGAAAGCGCATCTGGAGGTGGTAAAATACTGCTGTACTTAGAGGGGGGAGTTTTGAAAGTAACCAATCCGAGAATGTTTTGTAGTTTGCAGGCGCGAGCTCACTGCAGCAAGTTGTGACTGCTCTGTGTCTTGTCTTTGTATTTGTGTTTTAAACTTTTTCCCCCATTTTCAACAGTTATCTCCGTTTATTTAGTATTAGTAAGCTGTGCCCTGAATAAACATGTGGGTAGAGAGAGTTATTTCAACATTTCTTTTGTGTATGAGTCTTTGTTTTGGCTTGCCGCACGCTGCTAATGCTAACGCAGCTAGCTTAAGCGACCTGGTTTTTAAGCAATTTCCTCTGGGATCTATAAAAATTTCTGATTCTAATTATTTATCTCTCCTTGCTGCTGCTGTCTGCAGAGTCTGTGGCAGCTGCAGACCAGAATCTCCCCAGTGCAGCCCAGTATTTATATTACTGTAAATTAAGTTAAAAGAGGCGAATACAGGTTTACCTTTACATTTTCTTTAAGGATAATGCATTAAACTGAGTTCAAAATGGGAGCATATTTGGAGGCATATTTAGGGTTTACACCATAAAAATATGCATGTTTAGGCATTTGTTTTACCACAACACAGCAACGCGTTTTTCCACTATACATGGGTGCTCTTGGAACATACTGTGTGTGTGTGTGTGTGTGTGTGTGTGTGCGCAGATAGATAAATATATAATGTATATGTCTTTGAAATGTCAGAATTTTTTCACAACTTACAAAACTTCTGGCTGGGGTCCTGCAGAAGCGGCAGCATGGATGACGTGTACCGCAGCAAGACTGGGCTGTCTGCAGAGATGCCAGAATATCGGCGTACTAAACTCGGATATCGGCCAATGCCGATATTGTAAAAAATGCGATATATCGGCTGACCAACATATCGGTCGACCTCTAATACAGACTATACGGGACTCCTGACCATTACACTAGCATGAACTTAAATGACATTGCATTCAAATCCATAGACGTTATTGTGGCGTTGGTCTCCCTTTGCAGTTATAACATCCTCCATGCTTCTTTCCACAAGATGTTGGAGTTTCTGTGGGAATTTGTTTCCCCTCCATTCTGTAGAGCATTTATGAGGTCAGGCACTGATGTTTGATGGGATGGCCTGGCTCGCAGTCTCTGTTCCAGTTCATCCCAAAGGTGCTGGATGGGGTTGAGGTCAGGGCTTTGTCAAGTTCTTCCACACTGAACTCATCCAACCATGTCTTTATGGACCTTGCTTTGTGCTAGGGCTACACAATATTAGGAAAACATGCGATATGCGATAATGTTGAGTGTTGCGATGGCAATATCACATGCGATAAGTAAGTAAAAACTTAGCCTTTATAGTGTTTGTTTTTCTGCTTTGGATTTGCTGGTAACATAGACTCCAGATGCTGACTAATCTATGCAGAAAAAAAAAATGAAATGCAATATTTCCATTCCAAGACGTTAAAAGTGAAAATAAAAGTGAAAAAACAAACAGAACAACTAAAACACAACAAATACGGGTGATGTTAGCTTCTCGCTTGAGTTATCTGTTCCACCTTAAATGATGAAATGGAAACAGAAGCACGATTTAAGGTAGAACGGGTAATTCTAGTGAGAAGCTAAGACAGAGGCTAACTTTAGCCGCTGTCTTAGGTTAGCCACCGAATACAACCGATAAATACATGGTTCTGAGTGACAGTCATTATAGATGAGTTATGACAGTTTATTAGTAATAGCATTGTTTATTATAGTTTAACACAGCAGTTGAAAGCTGAGTCGTTAGGGCTCCAAGGGGCAATTAGTGGCTAGACTAACTTCAGCTCGTCCGGCGGCTTCCCTCTAAGCCGGCCGCCGTGACACCAGAGACCAAGGCCAGAATCAGTTCTAGACTGGGCACCGGCACGGCAGCAGCACTGGCACTGCGGCGGTGGAAACGAGCTTCTAGTGGACTCCTTGTGTCAGACAGAGCCGAAAATAGCCCTGCACTCGAATCTGAATCGTTTCAGATGCCGTGCAGAACGCCGGTACTGTTACTGTACTTTACCACCGACTTGCAGAGTGTGCAAGTCTCCGTGCTGTTTGTGTGTCTAGAGTGAAGTATCTCCATACACGTGATGTGTGTCTGTCTCCTCTGCTGCTGTGTCTCTCGTCTTGTGGTTTTGTGTTTAGATTCCCCTTGTCCTGCCCTTTTTATGAAGGGACAATAATAATTGGTTAAATTATCGAACACGTGTCAGCCAATCTGAGGCGGAGATTGCATTGTGTACACAAGCGCGCGCACATAGAGGGGAAAAAAACACACGACTCATCGACTTCTCTCAGAGGGTGTCGACTTGTGCCTCTGAAGACAACTTTTCTGTTAATGCCCTAGTATAGATGCCGCTTCTTGACTACAGTCGTGGCTGTTTTCAGGTTTTTTTCCCCGTATTACCATCCTTTGGCTTTTGAAGCTGCAGTCCACACTTTATTTTGTGTAAGAAATTTATGTTTGTGGTGGTAATACTATATTTATGTATGTAATGTCCCTTAATTAAGGGAAGGAGGACAGACATTCGTCTTGCAAATGGTTGCCTGCCTTTTATGTGTCAGTCTTGTTCTGAATAAGGCTGGTTTTGCTGCAAGTTCAGTGAGTTTTGGGCATGTTGCAAGTTGGCCATTTTCATAAACCTCATACCTGCATTTTTGGCAAAGCCTTGGATTATTTGCTTTTCTATTCCTCCCCACATTTCAGGCTTAATTCTGTCTGGCCTGCTTTAGGCTGCTTATGGCAGAGGAACAGCCATGGAGCTGCATGTGCTCTTGCACTCGGCTGTCTGGAGGAGGGCTGACGGGACGATGCTGAAACTGCAGTCTTGTGTCTCAGCAGTCACTGTTTTAATGGAGGGCTTTTAAGACTCTCCAAATTTGCAAAATGACAGATGCCTTCACTCGTTCTGTCATGTTTCCTCTTGGTTTCTGTTCCCTCAGATCATCTCTCTGCAGCAGATTTTGGTCTTGTGGGTTTTTAGTTGTTGTTGCTTTTTTTTTTTTTTTGTGCATACAGTCCAGATTATTGAATCAATTTGCCTCTGCATCCCTTTTCCATAATTATTCAGATGTGTCTGTCTTGTCAAGCTAACTATTATTTTATCTTCTGTCTATCTGGATATTTTTGTATCTACTTTTTATCTATCTCTTTTATTGTATCTATTCATCTGTCTATCTGTCCAATTTATGCACTTTAGTTCAGTACAAATTTCTTCTTGATCGCTGTTTAATGCAGGTTTATCTCCAAAATCTGTGACTGCGGTTGTTTTATTTATAAACTACAGCTGCACAAAATGTTTGTGAATTGTTACTACAATACCGGTCTCTGCAACACTGATATTACATAAGGCTGCAATATGCAAATGAGCCTCTAACCAATCAGTGTTTCTGACACTTGATTGGCCGAGGTGTTTGTAAAGGGCTTGTATTCTACATTTTTGTTCTATTTCATCTTTTCCTGACATTTATTGGGTTTTTGTATCACAAATTCATTATTATTCATTCTTGCATTATCATTTTCCAACTACAGAATAACAATCTGTCTTTGTTACTGTGCCTTAAAAACTGATATATGTAAATGATCTCCTTTCTGATTGGCTGCCCTGTTCAGGGCTGTACTGATCAAGTGAAAAGAGTTGGGGAGAAAAATGAAACCAAATTAAGTTAACTGTTTAAAAATAAGTGTACTCTGTTTTTCTTTGTCCTTCTGTTTTTTGCACTGTGCCTCCTGTTCAAGTCTCAAGTTTCAAGTATATTGCTAAGCTTCTTTTAGTGTTTGTCCAAAATTTTATGATTGAGTAGCCAAACATCCACTCAGCCAAGTCTGTTGACAATAACCACCTATTGTCATTTTTGGTTATTAGGTTAACCCTTGGAATTGAGTGTGTTTTATAAAGTCTGATTTCAGCAAATACAAACTGTGAAACAGCCCAAAACCAGTGTTTGCTCTCCTATGCTCTCGCTGTTTGCTGCTTTTCACTCGGCGAGCCGCCACCCAGCCGCTCTCCGAACCCCCTCCCTTAGCGGATTTTCCCCACCCACTTGTGAACGGAGGCTTTCCTGAACGGTCTCCCAGGTTAAAAGATCTTGTGTTTTTTATTTCCAAGGCCTAAAATAATAGAACTTGGTTCAGTTTTGTTCTTTATGTTCATTTGCATGTGACACTATTTTTAACACTCGAGTAGTGATTATTATTTTTACTTGTTTTTAAATTATAATAACTTTGGTTCTCTGTGTCACACAAACACCAAACAAAGCTGGGCACGACATCTGACATCTCGAGCATCAACACAAACTGGGGGATCTTCCGTATAAGGAGCTGTTTTGCCATATCACAACAATTTACCATTTGTTGCGCTTCCGGCACAGATCCGGGCTGCTTGCGTACTAAGGGTTAATGTGGAACTGTAAGTCTAGTGTCCTAGAATTGCCCACAAACCCAAATTACCATTGGAATGGCCACCAAAGCTCCCATTCTTAAAGTGCATCATTGAGAGTGTGTACAATGGGCCCATACACACTTGACTTTTGCCGCCTTTGTTTACAAAAGTTCCAGCGGAGTCAGCACGAGGCTTGTGTTTTTTCACGTATGCGACCGAGCTCAGGGGGCTGAATTGGGGCTGTAAACACAAAGTGGTTGGGCCAGGCAGCTCGATGGCAGCAGCAAGATCAGACGCTTCTTTCAGCACGTTGGTGTCCGGTTTCTGAATGAAACTGTACCTTTAGACAATCCTCAGTGGACTACCGGGGTCATTTATTAATGCACAAATGCAGCCTAAAGGCCAGAACACACCAACCATGCGTTCTGGACTTTATGACATCAAGAAACTTGAGACACTCTGTACTTAAAGAACACTGACCAACTGTTTCACCATTAAAAGGTCTTAAGTTTTCCTGCTGATTTATATTCAGTGTAGCGCTTGTTCAGACAGAGTTTTTGTACTAAACCGCTGACATATTGCAAGTTGATGGAGATTCAAGATTACAGCTGATGCTTCACCATCTTTACATACAGAGCTTTTTTTAATTGTACTAGAGCTGCATGATATGGACAGAATATCAGTATTGTGATTTTACTGCTACATATTGTGACTGTGATGGCCCTATATTAAAGTGCCCATATCATCATTCTTCTGGAGTTAAAAAGGCTTAAACGCTAAATATTGTTTCAAATGGTGCATTTACTCCCCCCATCCATACAGTTCATATATGGAAAATAAACTACAAAAAAAGCTTGTTTTGAAATACACATTTAATTCCTTCTTTTGGCTACAGAATTTTAGGCCCACCCATTGATGCGCCCATTCATTAACCCCTTTAATGGTTAAAAATTAGACTTTTATTGCATTACATGAAAGCCTCGATTCATCAGAACACCTAGTAACTCACCTGGAGCTGTGATTGGTCACCCTGTCAGAAATACTGTGATTGGCTCATTTGCAAATTGCAGCCTTCTGTGATATCAGCATTGCAGAGACTGATATTGCCATGACAATTAACAGGTTATATGTTATACAGCCCTAATTTGTATATACATAATTTTTTTTATACAGGTTTATACAGTCAATCAATAACTGCATCACACAAAACTCGGGCTGCATCCCAACACCTAACACACCAAGGGACGAATGGAGCACCGTGCAGGACACTTGATCAAAACGGACATAACCAGGAAACAGACACACGTTGTTTGACGAGCAGCACTGTATAAGAAATCAGAGCTGCTGTTTTGGTTGCACGCCTTTTTGAACCGTCTTTATTGAGTGTTTATCTTATTCATTACTACTATGGCACTGTAACCATAGCAGCCACAGCTTGTGCTGTTGTACAACAAACCATCTTATTTTACGAGTCACGAGATATGTCAGAGATATTTTGAAAAATGGGAATTCTTTATTTTTCGCAGATAACATTTGAGAGACATTAGTTACCGGCCTGAAACGGATGTTCTAAAACAATTCACAACACGGATTGTTGAACCATAACAGATTGTTGGTATTTATTGTGAAACACTTGTTCACACGGAAGCTGTTTAAAGAAACAAACAAAAAAAAAACTCCTTCTGTAAGGTTAAATATTCTTTGAGACTTTGAGCTGATGACCCAAGAATATATTACCTTTTATTTTTGTTTGTTTACACATTCAGGAATCTGTGTGAGAATGGCAGCCTTAAGAAACTGCATTAAGTTTTGCATATGCTTGTCTGTTCATTCAGGTAGTTTTCTTAGCCCAGTCTCCCTCAACTTCTACCGTCATTCATTTTGTCACAATTTGCATTTCCTTCATTTCTAAATCTGCCAATTTTTTTTTGTTTGTTTTTTTGTGCTGAAGCAGCTCTCTGGCAGTAACTCCTCTTCAGTAGGTGGGTGTTGGTGGGGTTGGGGGCGATGACCCTTACAGACGCTGTATACATTCCACACCTTGAGCTAGAGAAGGTGTCTTTGAGCGCAGGCTGGAGGTCGGGAACTCGGGGCAGCTCCTCACAACTCACCAGGCCAAAGCATCTATAAACACTGTTTACTTTCTGCGAAGCTTCATCTTTTTCTGTTTGTCTGTGATTTAGTGTGAGCATAGGCCTGGACCTACAGAAAACCCGTTTAAAGGTGAGAAGCACGGGAAAACAGTCCAGGTTCAGTACAGGACAGTCACCGCCAGTTAGACTGCAGGTAGAAACAAGCCTGACTTTAACCCTCAGAAACAGTTTGACCTCTGGATACTCAACATGCGTTCCGCTGCTAAAACTTCATTGCATACAAAAGTACGTCCTTTTTTGGAGCTTCTGTGTGGAGCTTCACATGTCACAGTAAGCTTCATATTGTGATCATATGTCATGTAGAACCAGATCAAAAATCATTAAATTTTAAGTTTTTTTAATCCTGTAATGTGTGCGTGTGTTTGTGTAAGTTGATTTCCAAATGCTTTAATGCAGTTAAAAAATATATATTTCTAACAGATTTTTTGATATTTTTTTGTCTAAATAGTTGGTTAAATTATTAAAAATTTATTTAGTTTTTTTGTCATATTGGCAAGGTTGTGCTGCTAAAAAGCATGAGATACTCATCCATGACATGTTGTTTAAGGCTTTAAAGGGGACATACAGGGTGACAGAAAAACGAACTTTTGGCAAACAAATAAACATAGAAAACATTTTTATTGTGAAAGCACGCTGTGTACCGTTTTGCTCATCCATTGTTACTGAATGGCGTGATTGTTTACAGCTCATAGTCCCCCTTTCGTAGTGCTGCCAACTGTACATGGCTGCCACTACACACCTCAAAAGTTCCTGTTTTTCTGTGTCACCCTGTATTATACAAAACTCACTTTTTGCATCCTTTTGTATTTCCATTTGGGTCTCTACTGTTCCTATAAACACTCCAAGCACGAAAAAAAACCAACATCCATCCATTTTCTGTGAGGCAATTGAAAGATTTTGGTGTCAGGAATCCTATGCTTCTATGAGCCGTTTGGACGGCTCTCTTATCCTGACGTCAGAATAAGGACATTTGCATAGAACCCCTCATCTGTCGAGCCCCCACCCACTAGATTAGTTGAAGATCCGCCATTTTTGTCTGCTGGTTTTACGACCACGCATAAGACGCCGAGCGCTATGGCTACAGGCAAAGGCAAGTCACTCGTGAACTTCATGAGCATCTTTTTTATAGCCCATAGATCTATTATAACTTGTTAAACAAGAGTATAATATGTCCCCTTTAAAAATGAGAAAAGAATAAATAATATGTTTTGCACAGAGACCTAATTAAAGCAGCTGTTCTTCTGGCTGATGAGGTTGACAATAGCATGGCTATGGCATGTTTGTTGAAGAGATGCAGGACAAGTAGGTGTTTCTCATTTCAGGCATTGACAGTAGACAGTGAGACCAAATAATGTTCCTACAGAACCACAACGCGACAGAAAACTACACAAGACAGGACAGGACTACACAAAGTGCAAAACGACTTTAAGACTCCAGTGAGTGAATACTGAATTCTAGCAACCAAGTAGTTAAATGTGCAAAAATGCAAATACACTGCGTTCCAAATTATTATGCAAATCATATTTTTCTTAGATTTTCCAAATTACCTATATGAATTGCAGT
>JBBPCX010069163.1:0-11573 GCA_037974365.1 Hydrocynus forskahlii
ACCTCCCTAAAACCAGTTTGACCACCCCAGGTCCAAAAAAGTGGAAATAGGAAATATCTGCAGCCACTACATGGCAGTGTCTACCACTGGACACTTAGCTTGTGTCCTCAGCAACTCCAGTCCACTTTAAACAATTACCTATGCCCGTTAAATGTAGTTGTAGAAATTAAACCACCAGTTATCACAGTTTGTTTCCATCCGACCACTCATTGGAGGCAGACTTAGTAAAATAATTTGGAGATCTAGAGTATAAAAACACTATTACCAAAATTCCTACTACTACTTCGGCACTGAGACCTTGCTTTTTTGGACCTGCTAGCTTTCTTCTATTCTTAGTTAGATTTCATAGTTGTAATATTTGCAATAAGTTTAATCATGGAGTACAGCCATTTTGAGAAGATCCTGGATTTGATTCCTGGATGGGGTGGACAGGGTACATGAATGTGTGTGCAAGGGGTGTTTCTCTGCCTTTCGACCTATGAGCACTGCGATAGGCTGTAGCACCTCCTGTAACCCTGACTATGATATGCAGCTCAGAAAATAAATGCATGAATGAATGGGTAAATGAACAGATGGATGGATGAATGAATTAATTGATGAATGAATGAATGAATGAGTGCACTTGTAATCCTCCACAACACTAGCTGTACCATGTCTCACAGTAAGCAGTGACCCATCACTACATCCAGATTCAGAGCCACCTTCAAGCATTTTAGGACAATTAAGCAACTTCCCACCCAGTTCTTTTTTGTATGCAAGAATAAAAGCAAATTAATTACTTAATTAATGGTTATTTCCAAAACGTGTAGAAAAATATTTTGTGTATTTCTGAAATGCGTAGAAAAATCTAGATCACTCTGTGTCCTGTCATAGCTCTTAGAGAAAGACATAAAGATGTCTAAATTTAGTTTTCCTTTGCACCGAAAGGGGTAATGGGCTATTGAAAAGCTGTGGTCTCTCTGCCATTTGTAGAAGAAAAAAGGGTCCTAGATGGTTTGAGGGCCTTAAACAACTTATAGAGTTTCTAGCGAGGAAGGACTCAATCCAGTGTACCTTGCAGTGTGTTGCAGATACAGAAGAGGTAGAGGATAATGTTTTTTGGGTCTCCGGCGCTAAAGAAAGCCAAGCCCCACGTCATTCCCAGCAGGCACGTCAGGCCCAGCACAGTACTAATTTCCTTGCAAGCAGGCAACCTACTGCCTGTGGCGCCCAAACGCCGTAACTTAGTGATCTGACAGATCACTGTCAAGAGAATGACTGTGTTTGACAGGAACGTTAAGCTTAAGTAGACGAGGTTCATTCCGTAGAGTAGGAAAACATCAGTGATCCAGCAGCTACAAAGCATAAAACACACATTTGGCAGTAATTTCAGGTTATACATGTTGACTAGGAAAGGACTACATGGAATCTGGACAACATAATCTGATTACAAAATCACGTACTTTTAATTAGAGTACGACACCTTTAAATACCAGATTACAGGCTTTGATGGATTAGAGTTTTTAAGGATTCCAGTGACAACAACAAAGGCAAAAACAGTTCATTGACTGTTAATCTATGGAGGGTGCATATAAATGGAATAAGAGAGACTACATTGCTGATTACATTTTAGTAACGTAATGTAATTTCCTTATCTATATACCCCGCACTGCATTCAATTGTACCTGTACAGTCATACTGTAGAGTTAGGACATACAGTCATAGTCTATTAGTCATTGAAAATTGAAAAGGTATATTTTAAGATTTTCACTCACATTTGTTGCACAGAATTGTCTAATAAGGTCACATTTTTGGTGCCGTAGAAAGGCTTAATGTCATACACGGTTAGAGACGCTCCCACCAAGACAGCAGGCACTCCTGCCAGCAAAAATACCGGGACAAAAAAGGTCATTATTTTTGTACATGTTGTGTACGTACCTGACTCCAAAATTCGGGATGATATCATTTTACTAATATGTTAATTAAATATTCTTTGCCTCTGGCCAGTATAAAGCATAGTTTAGAGATTTTCCAGTTCAAACACACTTTCCTGCCAGGTTCAGTAATTGTGTTTGAGTAGGCAAATCACTAAACTGAGCCATTTGGGTTGTTGTTTTACATTATGGGTCACATGGCCCTATTCCTCACCCCAGCCAAAAAGGGACAGCTTGATCATGTAGTGCTGGATGTAGGTGTTAAACACTTTCACCAGAAGCAGGTACAAATGTATTCCTTCAATGGCCATCCAGGAGAAGGTGCACAGCAGGCTGTATTGGATTACCACAGCCACAAATACACAGAGGCCATTTATAGACCACTTGGGTGCCCAGTCGCTGAACAAAAAGCTAATGTTGAGGAGGAACAAGGCGGCACTCAGGGACACGTGGATGCTGTTGGAGGAGTCTCCATTTTGGGTTCTGTGTGAAAGCAAAAACCCAGTTACCATATAAATAAGTTCCGTTCTTTGTGTGTTGCAATGAACAGAAAAAACACATAGTTTAACAAATAAATGATAAGAATAAGTCCAATGATTTAGAGCTTATATATTTTAGGTAGCTCTATAACAGTTCCTGACTTATGGTTCTTGACCTATGATATATAACTGAAATTTATACGAATTTCTGGATACTTTGGACTAAATTTCTTTATAATACAATCACTGAAATGTAAAAGTAATTCAGAGTGCTTAGATTTGAAATTGTTCATTGTAGAGAAACGTCAAATGTGGACACCACAATAAAATCTTTGGCTGTTACTGAGGTGTACACATGTAACTTACAAAAACTGCAGAAGTAACATAAAAAACTAACATGAAAATAGTTTTCTGTGTCCAACTTGTCAGGGGCCTAGTCTGCTAGCAGCTCTTAATTTAAATCTGCGTTTACTTGTTTGTATTGCAGTAGACAAAGGACTCATTTATGTTGCTCTAGATAAGAGCATCTGCCAAATACTGTAAATGTAAATGCACATGTAAATGCTTTGGATGTCTGGATGCTATCACTGCCACTGAGAAGAATTATTACTCTGAACGCTTCTGTTGAACAGTGCGTTTGAACCAAACGTGGTTCTCTTGAGGCACCACTGCAAAAACCTTCTGTTGGCTAACCTCTATTTTAGTACACATCCTGACAGTCACAGTTAACAGATACCCACCCCTTCAGCTTGAAGAGCAGGACAGAGGCTGCAGAGAAAAACGCTGAGAGACCACATCCAATGTAACTTATATATGACAAGTTTTCCCAGTCTTTTTGATCAACTTTCACATCAATCTAATATGAGAGAGAGAGAATTTCAATTAATTACCAAATTTATTCGAACAACTTATGAAATAATGCAACAGATGACGAATTTGGTGCCTACCAGAAGAACGGCAAAAGGAGTCATGTGATCATATGAACATATCACAGTTTTATTGTCGTCATTGTAGTCCTGGGAGTTTATACATGGCTGGTCTTTCCAGTGGTAGACTGTATAGAACATGTCATTGAATAAAAAGCTGTTGTTAATTAAGAACTGTTTTCTGCTGAAGTCCATGTTTGTTTTATTGGGATAGTGACATCAAAATGATTGCTGCATTTTAAGCCGTTTTCTAAAGCTAAATGTGATGTATAAGTACAGAATGTCACATTTCAGAGAAATGACAGTATGCCCTGTTATAATAGCTCTTAATGTGTTTTTTGTGCCATTTTAGCTGAATGTGGGTCAAGCCAATTTAAAACTGGTCTGCAACCTACTGACATCATGCCAGTAGCCATAAATCACTGAGAGCTGTGTTTGATAGTGAAGCCAACAAAGTTATTAAATAAAGAACAAAAAACACTAAAGCAAAGTGGCCCCTCATAGTCATGCATGAACACACCACAGCTCAGTGAAATTCCTTCTCTGCATAGCAGTACCCTAGTGGGTAAAACACTTGCCTGTGAACCCGAAGACCACAAAGTTGTAGGTTCAAACCCCCACACTTTCTACCATTGTGTCAGTGAGAAAAACACTTAACACTCGGTTGCTCCAGAAGGACTGTCCCTGTAACTGATGACTGTAAGTCACTCTGGATAGGGGCGAAACGCCACTCTGCCTTATCTAACCCATTCACCAAGTGAAGTAGGGGGCGCCCAGGAAGCAGCGTGTGGGGATGGCACTTTGCTCAGTGGTGCCATGAGCAGTCCAGTGATCGAAATATCATTGGGCAGCTGGTGTTTCGTAGCTACACCAGGTCAAATTACAATTTTACAGAGAACACTTGTCCTCTACAGTGAACACAATTTGGCACACTTTAATGCCCCAAACTGTGTCCTGTGCAAACAGAAATTATGTACTAAAATCTTCACATAAATAGCATCAAACAAAGCAATTAAGTATTAGACCTGCAATGCCCGATGGATTTATTGTTACCAGCAAAAAAGACTGAAACTGACACAAAACCTTACTTACCTGAGTCATCATAGTACTGGCATGACAAGCACAAGTTTTGCTATGAAAAACAACACAGAAGACAGAATAAGAATGAAAAGAAGGCATCAGTGACAGAGAACTGGACAAGAATGTAAGGCTTTCACCAAAATTGATAGACTCACAGGTAAACCTTTGTTCACTGTGAAATTGATTTGAAGCGGATTTTTCAGGTTCGCAATGTTTCGGCCCACAACTTCAAGGCGAATGACTGCAGAAGTAATGAAGATGTTCTGCTGGCCAATCTGTGGGCAGTTTCAGAAGAAATATAAGCAATAGCAATCAGATAAAGGCCAAAAGTGATTAAAATTCAATGTCTTAAATTCTCTTAGAATTCATTGAACAACCTTGCATGAGTAGCAAATTTCAAAGCAACTGACAGGCATTACACGAAAAAGGATACAATTATCTTTTCTTACAATAAACTGCTCGGCAGAGGCATAGGTCACTACACCAAGTTTACTCTGTTCCTCCGAAACATTCAGGAAAGGATCAGCTGGGATCCATACATTCACAGGCAGATTTAAATCTAGGATCTATTAGACAGGAAAGACGGATATTTATCAATTTTCTCCCTTTTTTATAGACCATAAATGTACATCAAGATTCCACTTTGAGCAGAAAAGGCTACAGCCATTATTATTATTATTATTATTGTTGTTGTTGTTATTGTTGTTGTTGTTGTTGTTGTTGTTGTTGTTGTTATTATTATTATTATTATTATTATTATTATTTTATAGTAGTAGCAATTACCCCTGGAGCAGAGACATTTTTCAAGCTGTTTATTGTGGTGTTCATGTCCATCCTAACCACTGTCACTGCAAGGTTCTCTAGGTCATATTCAATCTTTTCCTCTGTAAAGGGTATACTGATGATGTCATGTATACATTTTTTCTCCACCCTGTGTGGAAGAAACAAAAAACAATTTCCAGCCACCCCAAAGTTAGTGACTTCTACCGACCTCGGCATTTTATTTAAAGTGTATTATTTGCTCACCTGATGTACTGTTGTATAAAGACAATGTCCGGGATCAAGTTCTTACACATATCTTTAATATTCAGCAGTGTTTTCAAGTCGCTTGCTGTAGTATTAAGTTGAGAGATCGTTTCCAATAGCGGTAAAATACTAGGGGTCGTGCATATTGTGACATTACATTTTCTCTGGTATTCATCTGAGGAACAAAGGACAGAACTGTCCTGTTTACAACAGCATGTAAAACTTCTGAACTGTTCAATGAAGACATTATAAACTTACTCATGAGGACAAAATACAGTTACTTACCAAACATAAAGGCAAGTTGGTGGCTTTCTGTATTTAGTATGGTTACGTTTATTCCCTCTGCACTTGTTAGATTCCTGGAGGCACTGAGAAATTCACACACGATGTAACATTTTAACCCTTGCCAGGTACAAGTTAAGTTAGTTATGGTATCAGAAATGGTAATATACGTCCCTGAGGAAGAACTGATGTTCACTCTGAAACTGATTCCTGAAGAGAAGAAATATGAAAACCAGCCAAATCAAATACACACATTAAAACCACTGTTGAAAAGTAAAATTGATAATTATTATCTCATTACAGTGGTACATGTCAAGGTGTGGGATCAATAAAGTTTGAAGATCTGAGTGACTTTGACAAGTGCAAAATTGTGAGGTTGAGATGACCGAGTCAGAGTATCTCCAAAACAGCAGGTCTTGTGGAGTGTTCCCAGTATGCAGTGGTTAGTACCATCCAAAAGTGGTCCATGGAAGCGGTCCAACAACAGGGTGATGGGAAAGCGAATGTTCACCTGATCCTGGCCCAATCACGCATAAAAGCTACCATTTTATTTTATTGCTAGTATTGTAGTACAATATGCTGAAAAAGTAAATGTTGGCTTGGATAGGACGGTGTCAGAAAACGCAGTCCATCATTGCTCGCTGCAAACAGATCGGACAGAGTGCCCATGCTGACCCCTGTCCACTGCCAAAAGCACATACCACTGGAGCATCAGAACTAGATATTTGAGCAATAAAATAAAATGGTCTGGAGATGGCATTAAGATGCCACTATGAGAGGAAAGCAAACAAGGGGAGGCAGTGTGACACTCCGGGCAACGTTCTGCTGGGAAGCCTTGGAACCTGGCATTAATAAGGATGTCATTAATTGTACAGGAATGGTTTGAGGAACATGACAAAGAGTTCAGGGTGCTGACTTGGCCTCCAAATTCCCAAGATCTCAATCCAAACAAACATCTTTTTATATGCTGGTTTAATGGAGCATCTTGCGGAGTCCATGCCTTGTTTTGGTGGCATGAGAGGGACCTACACAACATTAACCTTAGGTTTTAATGTTATGGCTACCAGTGTTAGCTATCTTGTCCACCTTGCAGGTATAAGCTGATGATAATTTGTCTGATGCTGCACAAGTTTATAGTCGTTCACTATTCATCAATCAGTGATCAGTTATAAACATGTATAACATCGTACCTAATTCTGTGTGGGCACCATTCCTAAACAATGTTTGCCATGTGACAAGGCAAATCATTCTGCTGATTCAGGAAGTACTGTTACCGTGAAACTGGTTTACTTGGTCTGCAACATTGTTTAGGTTGGTGGTACCAGTCAAAGCAACATGGATGCCAAGACTCAAGATTTCCTAGCAGAACATTGTCTAGAGCATCATACTGCCTCTGCTGGCTTGCCCTTTTCCAATAGTGCATCCAGGTGCCATCTCTTCCCCAGGTAAGCAACACACACATGCACACACATATACACACGGCCATCACAATTTAGATTTTCTCAAAGTCACTCAGATCTTTATGCATGCTTATTTTTCCTGCTTTCAGCTGATACACTTCAAAACTGAGTTCCACTTGCTAAACAATTTAGTACATAAATATATTAGAAATGTATGTAAATGTATATTTAGATTACATTTAATTTAAGATTACCAGTAATCAACACATGGAGGATTTGTACCTGGTTTTTTTGTAGAGTAAGATGATTGGTCACTATAGGCAGTGCCCATGATGAACAGGACCATAACAAAGAGAGGATTCATTTCAGCAGCTGTCTGCTTCAGCTTGTTGCTTGAGAGCTGTGAAAACTACGGATTGATATCAGGTGAAGAATTATTCCACTTCTCGTGTTTTATATATCTATTAAAGTATAAATCCAAATGTTTACAGTTTAAACCCTTTTTTTAAACGTATCCGTGTTTAGCTCTTCCCTCACTGAAGGACAAACTGGGGGAACCACAGTTTCATCACCTAAACATCAACAATTTCTTATCTTTGAGGTTTTAAACGCTAGTGTTGTATAAATGTACAGCCAAACCTCTCAGTTAAGCACTGTGACACATTTAAAAGTACTTTTTGTTGTAAAGGTCAAGCAAAAACAAGTGAGGCTAACAAGCAAAACATGTAAGTGCCAGTCTTCAAATCTTTGAGGCGGTTTTCTGTGTCTTTAAGAACTTTTACCTTTTTCTAAAATTGCCCTTTAAAATGTCATGTAACAAAACAATCACATACCACAACCAGCTTTTCCCTTAAAAAGTGTCCCGACACTCCTCCCTCCTTACAAACGAAGCTCAAACTTACCGTTAGTGTTGTCCAAAGGATTCAGATTTAATTATCAACTCAGCTGTCATACTGTCCTTTCTTCAAAAGCACGTTTACTTCCAGCTATCAATATCATTATCTTCACAACACATATATTCAAAGGTAACTGTTTGTTTCTGCCTGTTAAGCATGTCCTCTGTTAATTTTCATATGCAAATAACACACATATACTATTCAAATCTGTTCCTGGCGTGTTCCTGCTGGTTATTGCTCAGTGTTGACAGGAACTACAAGACTTGGTATTTTCCCTCCATCTGTCACGTCTTGCATGGGGAAACTATGCAATCCATAATATTCCATGATAGAAAATGGAGTCAGTTTCTTATACAGTTTGTTACTCATCTGTAACTGGTTTTAAACAGAACTGTTTCAACCAGAACAGTTTACATTAATCAGTGAAGGATTGCTTCTAGGATCTGGCCTAGAAGGATCTGGCCTATTTATCTGATTCATGTTTGTGGCTGTAATGTGACAAAATGTGGGAAAGTTCAAGGGGGCCGAATACTTTTGCAAGCCACTGTATCTGCCGACACTTTTGGTTGCTGTATCAGTGGGTGGCTGCCACAGCTGGTGTAACTACAGTCACAGATACTAAACATCTCCATACTAGCGCCTTGATAATCAGCTAATTACAGGAAGAGGAAACACAACTTCAGACACAAAAGCAAGTGTAATACTTTGTTTAATACTCCTTACTTTTATTTGTCATTTACCAAACAATTTCCTCCAGGATCAATAAAGTTTTCTGATTCTGATTCATTTACTGTGAAACTTTATCATCTGTCTGTAAAGCACTTCTAGCTTCTACATGTGAGAAAAGTGCTCTATAAAGTTCTTCTTCTTCTTCCTCTCATGATGATATTTATTATTTTGTATATCCATTCCAAAATTACACACATCTTGTCTTTGGACTTTGGACTTATAACTGTGAAAAACAAGGCTGGACTGTTTTAAAATAAGAATGATACAGAATGAAACAGTCAGACAGAAAAAAAGCTAACATATCTTAACATCTCTGTCAGGAGAGTTGTTATGGTAATGTGCAAGTGATAATACACATTTAATAAGAAAAACTGTCTGAAGAATGATTTCTCCCCACAAAACCCCTATGTGTGTCCCAAGTCTTTGCAAAGTCTTGTAAGTAATCCTCCACTGCAGTCCCTATCCTCTCGCTCTCATGTCTTGCTCATATGTTCATACACAGATCATGGCTTATGCCTTTTTTCGACCTTGTATTTGAGATAATCTGCCTTGGCTTTGTATTCTCACATTTTGATTTGTAAACCGCTGTGATATGTTCAGTCCAATCAATAAATGTTGAGAACTGTCTGTGACTACTCTTCAATCTCACAAAAAAATCACTGTATGACATGGTAACAAGATCATTGTCACTTTAGACAGTTTCTGTGTATACAGCTCCGAAAGAACAAAGAGCCCACTGCGATGTATTTTTAAATCAGAGTCTCTATGAGTATGAATCCCATTCCATTGTCTGTTAAATTCCCACACAAGCACCTCATTCTGCTTTATGAGGGACTGATTAGTGATCACCTGAATCACATCTTATTTAATGAGGAAAAGTATAAAAATCGACACTCTCCTCTCACAATGTGACTAGACGTTTGTCAGAGGTAATTACTGCCATTTTGATTGAGTGATTAAGAGTAATTTCTTTGAATTATTCAAGTTCGGAAACACCATTATTTCTCTTATTTTGATGTTTTGTCATTTCCCTCACAATTATACATTACACAATATTTTTAATTGAAAATTAGGAGAAATCTTGTCAGCAGATCTTAAAAAATGAAGGCAAAGTTGTTCAGTTCAATACTTGCACCTATGAAAGATTAAACCTGAGAATCTGAACATTTTTGCGGTTGTCTCTCATTTTTTTTCCTGGAGCTGTGTATTGGTGCATTCATTTATCGCAGCATTACATTTAAAACAATGTAAATCAATGCAAATCATATCCATCATATGTATAAAATATATTTTTATTACAAATGTTTTTAAATGTAATACATATTTATATATATTTAAATGTAAACTAATTAGTTACAGTTTTCTCTGTGAATTGGCCACTATAGGAGGCCCAGATAACTGAAAGCCTGTTTCTGAAAATGATTCTGAAATTTCAGCATTAAGTCAGGGACCATATTTTGTGTCGCAGTTGATTCAGATACTGGGTCCGTAGTGCTGAGTCACAGTTGACTGGGAAAACCCCTTCACCTGGAGGCTTTGAGCCGTGCTCCTGTGCTCGGTGTTCGGTGTTTCCCGTGTGACCTGTTTTTTGGTTCTTGTTCTTTTTGCAGAAACTTTTGTGTTTTAATATTTGATTATAGTGTCCCTTATTACTTGTTTCAAAATTTTCAGATAGATAGATAGATAGATAGATACTTTATTCATACCAGAGGGAATATACTCCCCCATCATTACTACATTATATGTACAAATTAGGTTTAACTGATTGGGTGTATATATATAATTTGGATATAATTAATATATGATGTAATGTATGTATATATATCTATATCTGTATATATATATCTATATCTATATCTATCTATCTATCTATCATCTATCTATCTATCTATAAATTATATAATATATATATAATTATAATTTTTATTATTATAAATATATACTTATTATTATTATAAATATAAAATTATAAAAATATAATTTTTAAAGTAATATACTTTTTAAAGTAATAAACTTATCTCAGCACAGTTATATTCAAATTATTAGGAGTCCAAAACAGTCCAGAGCTTCTTCAGGACAGCATATCGGACTGCCAGCGCTTCAGGAGTGCCCTCTAGTGGTAAATACACTGTTAATGACAAATATTTGGCAATACAAAGTGGGTTTTGGTGAGATATGGAGGTTTGAACCAAGTATGAAAGTTTCTGTGTGTGTGGACACTGGACGCTGCCACTGAAGCAATGTTAACAAACCAATCCATGAACCAAATGATGACTTTTCATCCTACCCTTGCAGAAATAAGACCAACAACCCAACAGAATTAACAGAAACCCCAAATTATTTAGATACCCCAAACTCCCACGAATACACACACACACACACACACAAATACATATACATATATATACATATATATCAGGGATGCACCGAAGTGATTTTTTTGGACCGAAACCGAAAACCGAAAATGAGGAAACACTTGGCTGAAAACCGAAACTGAAAACTGAAATAAATTATTATTCAATTATTAAAAGAATAAACATGTTACAAAACTATGAAAATATTTATTTAGCATTCAAACAATGCACAATATAAAATAAAAATTTTAATAAAATGTTTTATTTGGCCCCACCCATGAATAGACTAAAAGCAAGATGGCTGAAAGATTAAATATCTTCTCTCATAAACTAGAGAATTCAAGTGCATTTTAATATTCTGAACGAAGTGCACGAACAAAGTGCATTCAGAACAAGTGCTTTAAAAACTGCTGAAAGATAAAACAACATTCCCTGTTGGCCTATAACCAAATAGTGTATTAAAACAAAGACTGACATAGCCCATATAT
>JBBPCX010069165.1:0-10000 GCA_037974365.1 Hydrocynus forskahlii
ACTGAAACAGCCACATATTACGTTCCTCATCGACCCATTTAATGCGGAGACTGACTGTTTGAAAGCCCCGCTAGTCACAGATGAGGCTGCAGCTGAGTTGGAGATGATCGATCTTTGTGAGGAGGACCAACTGAAACCTGCTGTAAGGGAAGGGACCATTGAGTTCTGGAAAAGTGTGCCTATGGAAAAATACCCCGATGTCAAACGGGCTGCGCTTAAGATACTGTCAATGTTTGGGTCAACATACGTCTGCGAGTCTGTGTTTTCTACCCTGAAATACATGAAATCAAAGCATCTGACACTGACTGACACCCATGTGAAAGAATTGCTTTGAGTGGCAACAACGGAATACAAGCCAGATTTGAAGAGGATTGTTCAAGGCAAGGAATGCCAGAAGTCCCAGTAAGCAACATGCATAGTAAAAGAAAAACGCTATTGTAAATTATATTTTTGTTTGTGGACTTGGTTGAACTGAGAGTTTGTGTGTGTGAGACAGTGCACACAATGTTCATTGTTGAAAATGACTGGCTTGTGGTTTTAGTACTGTAGGAGTCAATTTTTGTCATTATCATGTTGGTGTGTGACATTTACAATAAATATGGCTGAGCAGAGGTGTGTGTGTGTGTGTGTGTGTGTGTGTGTGTGTGTGTGTGTGTGTGTGTGTGAGGAAGGGATGGGTGATGTTCATGTGTAACCCTAACCCATGTGTATGATGTGGCTCTTTGCGGTAACACAGTAAAAAATGTGGCTCTTGGTCTCTGACTGGTTGGCCACCCCTGGTCCAGAGCATTATAGCAGCTACAAAGGGGACCAACACCATATGAAAGTCTCTGTATCTGAATACAGTGTCGTTAAAGTCCCAGTTGGTGTAATGGTGTAATGGTCACGCATCCCAATACCTTTGCCCATATTTTATATATAATATGAACAAATGTATTGTTCGCTGACGTGCAATAAAATCATAGTCAGCGTCAAGTAAATAAAGTGTTAACGCGATAAAAAGGCGTTAACGTGCCCAGCCCTAATATACATGTAGGGAAGAGCGGGGTTGGTTGTCATAGTCATCATATGTGAGAGGTCGTAATTAGTGTCAGCAGCTTAACCTTGAGGTGAGACAAGTTTATTTGTTTTTCATATGCAAAAGTACATTTTGAGGCATCTCATGTTTTGCTTCTAACTCATTACACCATGGCTTGACAGTAAAATAATTATTGCCATTTTAAAGTATAAAGAGAGAGCTACAGTTTAGCTAAGCTAATACATGTGGGGACTAGCCTCCAAAAGAGCTAAAAATGTCAGTTGGGGTAGGTTGTCACATTTTTTCAGGGTTGGTTGTCATGCATGCTACAGTGTATCATGTGCAAGTGGTGGGCCCACAAAGAACGCACCCCTGGTCTGCCAGGTTATGTTTGTCAGAACTATGACTCTGAGGTGGATAGTGGTTGGTGAATGTTGATTCAGAATCATCCTTTCTTTAGTCTGTTTTATATATTCTACAGTGTAGTTCCCCCTGTTCTCTGTATTTTTGCGTGAGTTATGCCGCTTTTTTGAACTTCAGTTTGAGGAGAAATCGAGTTTCTTCATATTTCATAGTAGTAGTAGTTTTCATAGCCTGTGGTGTTTTACATTCATAGCCTGTGGTGTTTTACATTCATAGCCTGTGGTGTTTTGCATTCATAACTTGTGGTGTTTTACATTCATAGCCTGTGATGTTTTACATTCATAGCCTGTGGTGATTTGCATTCATGCATTTTACATTTACATGTTTGAATATAAGACTCTGAAAAGGAACCAGTAAAGCTTATTTTATGTTTTTATACACACAAGATGTGTTTCGTTTGATATTTCACTGATATAATTTTTGCATAATTTTTAAAAATGTCTATATTTTTCATTTTTTCCCATTTGAATAACACAGGGATGACCAACCCCACAGGGTGTGACCACCTACCCTGCTATGGGGTTGGTTGTCACATCTGCACAAGGTGCCTTTGACAGCCCATATCTTTTGAAGAGAATGTATTCTGCCAGAGCAAGGACTATCCATTTGAACCTGACACATTAAGCATTAATTGTGTACAGAAAGTACTATACACTGTTTTGGCAGAAATTAAATCTAAGTAAAACGTTTGACAGCCATCCCCAGTCTCCCTTATATACACACACACATACACACACATCTGTCCCAGCACTCACAGAGTGCAGAGTGGAGAAACCCCTCAGGAGAAGACACCAGTCCATTACAGGGCAAACACACAGACAAACACATTCAATCACACCTAGAGGCAATTGTAGCTTCTCCAGTTCACCTGACATGTGTGTCTTTGGACTGTGGAAAGAAAACCCGTGCCGATCCAGAGAGATTCCACACAGAAAGGTCTCTGGCCCCTCAAATAGCTGAACTGAGATGTGATCACCAGACAATCCAACATTTTGATGCCAATCATCAACAGGGTTGCAAGAACAGAGGGAGAAGAACTGGCACAACTTCACTGCAAAAGCCTTAGATGTTAAATAATTAAATGTGTAGCTACCAGGAACCTGTTCTCCTCCAGTATCACCATATTCCAGAACTGCAAATGATCTACAGTGTCCAATAGCGCTCAGAGACATGGCTGAGGTAAAGGAGACTGAAACACTACCACAGAACGAGATTTACTACACACAAGCGTCCAGAAATACCTAAAGGCAGATTTTTCTTATGGACCTGATGGAATGAGAGTGTAGTGAGTGGATGTACGTGTGAGATCCATAAACGTTTAATACCAAAAACAAGAAGCAACAATACAAACATAAATGAGGGTTTCCGGCTTTAACAAGAGCAACAACAGACTCCCATGCACACACGGCCACATGGCTAAGGTAAACAAAGGCACATGGAGAAAGTAAACAACAGCATAGACAGGAAAATGGGTGAAAAAGACGCGAGCAACGTACAGAAACCAAGAAAGGGGAAAACACGAGTAGAATGTTACAGGGACTCTTGATGGACTAGTTGGATGAGCCAATGGCTTGATCTCTAATGGGGAGCAGCACTGGGATGGGCTGTTGTCATTCAGAACTATTGGACCTTTGGACTGACCTCCTGCCTCTTTCTATCAGATGTTTTCTTCAAGCAGTAATGAAGCATTCAAGAAGGCCATGATCTTTGGCCTGTGCTCTGTCACTCACATCCAACTGCTCCACTGCTTGGTTAACCAGCAAAGGTCTCAGAAATGACAGAATAGTGACCTGGGGTGTTCTTCATCGCAAGAACTTGTGGGTCTTTCTCAACCATGAGATTTACAACATAAGACAACACACTACATCAACTGAGAGCCTGTGGTTGTGGCTTCCGCAAAAATGGATAATTATTGGCTTATAATTTTGCACACCAATAGATGCCTAACAACTCTGCACACTTATGTATTATTCTGAGAAAGACAAAACTCACTTTTCAATTGTTACACATTTAGGTTTAGTAACATTTTGGATTGACTGGAGCACTGGATTTGTTCAACAATACAGTTCAAACCATGAAGAGTACAAATTGCTTAATAACTGTTCCAGCAGTATTTGACTGATACATTATTAATGATCAATATTAGCAAGACCTTTGAGTGATTTAAGATATATTGTCCCTACTTATGGCACGTGATTAAATCAGGGATGCCCTGGTGCTAAGCAGTGGTCAAAGATCTGTCACTCATCTCCATAAGGGTCAGTATAATTAACACTTCACCGTGTTTTTCACTATTCAGGGCAGCACCGGGCTCCATCTCTAAGGGTGAAGAGGAGAGCTGTGATCACAGAGCCTACAGACGTGGACCCCAAGCTGCTCCTACAGACCCCACCAGCGAGCCACGGCAAGAACCACGAGTGAGTCCATGAACTAATCTCTGTCCCAGGTTTCTCTCTCTGAGATCACTGACCCTCCAGTCTCAGTGCTAGAGGTGGCGTGCCTATTATAATAAAGAAAAGTGAAGTCAAGGGGTCCCCTATAGTCATGTGCGAACGCACCACAGCACAGCACACAGTGTGAAATTCTTTCTCTGCATTCTTTCTCTGCATTATATAAATAATATATACAGATCGCGGCGCTCCAGATTACTGATCCTGGACTAAGAGTGACAATTCACCCCGTTTCCTTTAAGACTACACTGTCAGAAAAAAGGTACCATACGTGTGCGTTTTTGTTCTTTGATCTCTCTCTGAGGCCCAGTTTTGAACCTCTAATAATTTCTTTCCAGAGTAAAGAGGTCTATTTGCACCTTTTTATAGGATTCAAGATACTTTATTTGTCACATACACAATCATACAAGCATAACATGTAGTGAAATGTGTCCCTGAAACGACTCTGAGACAATAAAGTTAAACAAATTAAAGAGAAAATTAAAGGATAGACGTAAGTAATGAAAATGTGTAGAAAAATATACTCAAACAAGTGTAAACAAGATCTGAAGTGTGAAGAAAATGTAACAGAATGGAGGATGTAGTGTACAGTGCAGTAAGCGAATGTTTTAAAGTAGAAAAGTCAAATGGAACGCTGGGGGTCCGGAGGGGTGTATAGAGTCAGTGCACTTAAATAATATATCTGCAGTGCAATATGTGGTAGAATTGTTTCCCCAAACTAAATGTACTGAAAACAGCTGTTAGTGTTCGTTCGAGTGTTTGAATAAGAAGTGCAGCTCATAATAGAGTAATGAAATAAATTGTATTATTTTTAGTTGTTTTGTGATCATTATTGTCATTTTTAGTCTGAAAATATAAAAATTATTTCATTTTTTGATGTGATTGATGTCATCATTCTGTAGGCCATCTGTAGACCTCTACCTCTAAAGCCCACTGAAGGTCCCTCTAGTCAAAGATGCTTTATTGATTTTCTGATTGAAAATATGTTCTTGCCTTCTTTACACAGAATGCACTAAACTTTTGCATATTTCTACGATTTATAATGTTCAGTTTCTAAGTTTAAAGGGGACTTATTATACCTCCATTTAAACAAGTTATAACAGGTCTATGGGCTACAAAACATGTTCATGAAGTTCTTTACACAGAATCTCTCTCACATAAAGAGACTCACCTGCTCTATTCTGGACAGTTTCAGTCTCTTTCAAAATGAGCCATTTAAGGGATCTGTCACTTTTATGCAAATAAGCTGTTGCTGGCCACGTCCTACCCATCCCATGCTAACGCTGCGCATTTACCACACGTGAAAATGGCAGAAAACAGAGGCGCTATCAGCCCTATATGTTGGACCACGAGTCGGACCCAGAGCGAAATGAACACAGCACTTCATGAGTGACTTGCCTTTGCCTGTAGCCGTAGTGCTCTGCGTCTTATGCGTGATCGTAAAACCAGCAGACGAAAATGGAGGATCTTCAACTAATCTAGGGTGGGTGGGGCTCGACAGGTGAGGGGCGGTTCTATGCAAATGTCCTCATCCTGACGTCACAACAGGGGAGCCTCCAAACAGCTCATAGAAGCACATGATTCCTGACACCAAAATCTTTCAACTGACTCACAGAAAATGGATGGGTGTTTTTTTACTGGCGCTTGGAGTGTTTATAGGAGCCGCAGAGACACAAATGGAAATACAAAAGGATGCAAAAATTTATTTTTGCATAATATGTCCCCTTTAAGGCAGTGGTTTTTAACCTAAGGGCAGCGCCCCCCAGTAGGATGCAGTGGTAATGCATGTAAGATATTGCCTATTTTTAATTGGTTACGATAAATGGACTTTTAACCAAATATAATTTGAATATAAATGTTACTGTTATTTGCAAAATTAAAACCAGACCCTCAAGCTTGGTCATCAATGAATATAGCATCCACTGTCTGTCTCAGACTGGTAAAACTGAGAAAGCCAAGCTTAGACCATATCACAGTGTCACTTGGAGACTAAAATTAGTGAGTGTCCAAAACCAAATTGAGCCAGAGCTTGAATTTTAACTTTCCTCCTCCAGCCTGAAATCCAACCCTCCAATCAACAGACACCAGCATCCCATTAAGAAGGGGAGAGAGGTTTCTGATCATTTTGGTGTTTATTCAGTTTTGGTGCAAAATGTTATAAGTAACATCCTCTACGGTTTAATTTTTCTTTGAATTTTTAGCAATCAGGGCCTCAAATGATTCTTGTGGCTCTTTGGTTTAAGGTGTTGAAAAAAATCTAACAATAAGGTGCCCTAGACTTTTGTGCAGGCCACTTATATGCATATGAAAATAAATAGTAATTGTGTACAGGAGTGAAATTGTAGAGCCTGAATTGTCTGGTTTCTGTACAGTGGTGGTGACTGGAAACTCAGCATGAGCAACACTAATATTTATTTATTTATCTGCTCCACTTCTAAAGCTTTTGTGAAACCCAAGGTCACTTCACAAAGAAATGAAGGAATTGAGGTAGAAAAGCACTTAGTGGTGATGTAGGCCTTGTGTAACATTTACTCTTCCAAACATCCAGTGAATCTACACGTGTTTTCTGAATTCACGTATTTAATGAGGGAAAATCTTCACTGGACACTGTTTTGTCTTAGACCACCCTGAAAAAAAAACCACAATAAGTGTATAAAAAGATACGAAACCTTCTCAAAACTACCATAAGCCAGTGTCTCAGGCCCCATGCAAGAATTTACTGCTTTATACAAGGCAGCTTTTAGAGACATTAAAGGGCTCGTATCATAGGGAATAGATTTTTCCTTTTTTTGTGACATAAAAGACTTTAATGTCTTAAATTTCACTTGCCAGTCCATGAATTAGGCTGTAAAAATGTCCCATTTTTTATTTCACTGCTTTTGTGATGTCACAAAAAACAATGCATGAATTGCTAGCCACCTATTCAGCTGACAGTCTTTTATGTCCAAAAAATAAGGAAAATTCCGTTCCCTATGAAATGGGCGCTCTAATGCCTCTTAAAGCTGCCTCCTAACCACCTATTCAGTCGACAGATGGTTGAGAAAAATTCTGACACGTTCTCTCGAGCAGAGCATTTCACATCAAACCCCTCCAAATGGTTTTATTTATGTGTTTTAACTATTTTACTTGTTAATTATTATGTGGAGATTTTGAGGAAAATATTAAAATGAATAATTCCACTTCACCCAAAGTGAAGTCAATAAGATGTGTGGCTGTTGGTGGCTCTCACTGCTTTATTCATCCCTCAATTCCACCCCTACTCCTTCAGCTCCACCCCTTCTCCTTCAGCTCCACCCCTTCTCCTTCAGCTCCACCCGTTCTCCTTCAGCTCCACCCATTCACCTTCAGCTCCACCCCTTCTCCTTCAGCTCCACCCATTCTCCTTCAGCTCCACCCATTCTCCTTCAGCTCCACCCATTTCTGCTGAAATTATAAGGAGTGTTGCGGTCCAGAATTTCTGAATGAGACACAGTACAGGGATACCAGTCAAACCATTTACAGATTCCAGTCTTAAAGGCGCAGTGCCCAAAAATCTGGCTAAAGAGAGGCTGTAAAAATGAGTAAAAATAAATTAATTAACCGTTTTTGGTACATAAATTCTTGTAAACATCATAAGTGGACCTCGGGGTAACATTTTTTTTAAAAAGATCATATGGGCCAGATATGGACTCTTTAAACTATCACCACCACTGAGAAAAATTCTCTTCTCTCGAGCAGAACATTTCGCATCAAACCACTCAGATTGTTTTATATATATATATATATATATATATATTTATATATGAATAATTCCACTTTAACCACAGTAAATCAATTCCAGAGCCTGTGGCTCTCTTTATTCATGCTTCAGTGCCGGGACGCTCTTCACTTCTCATTACACAACGAGTGCGTCTGAAAAGGTACAATGGCCACCTCTACCCTGAGCTCTCATCTCTTTACTTTTATCAGTCCCTCATCTCTCTTCCCCACCTCTGAATGTATCCATGGCCTCAGGGGCCGCTGCATCTCTGATAGCGGCGCCTCGGGATTTCACCCGCTCAGAAAGAAGCAGTCGATAGCGGTGTTGGATGAGATTTCTCCACTCTGGCTCCGCGCTGCCTCGGAGGCGGCGCTGAGTCTCACCATCTCTCTTTCCGTCACTTTCTGCTTCCAAGGTCTCAGAGAGTGATCGAGGCTGCGCTGATGGACCACGAGTGGCTGAGGTTTGTGGGTAAAGAGCCGCTGCTGGCGCTGGTGGACACCGCCTACCCCATCACGGCGGGCCAGGGGGCAAAGGTCATCCAGGAGGGAGAGGAGGTGTCTCATGCGTTCGTAGTGGAAGGTGAGGAACCGGCTGGACGGAAACAGGGTTTTTAGTTTTTGTTTATTGATTTGTTTAAAAGGGACTGTGTACATTAATCCACACGTTCAATTCACGAGTCATGAAATGCACCAGATTTACCCATCAGGCTAATTTACATCTGCAGTCCCTGGTAGGTTCATGTTATTTAAAAATAACAAACCAAAAAACAACCAATTCATATAACATACATTAACATACATTATACAACTAGTTCACATAACATACAAGTATACTGCAATGATCAGGACAACATCAAATTCAAATGAGAAATTGGAAACGATTACATGTTTGATTATCCAATAACCATTGCTTTGTAGATTTTGTGAAAGAGTTGGTGGGGGGAGGGGTAGGGGGAGAAGAATAATGGAAATGGGGTTCTTGAAGGAACTGTTCATCAATAAATCAAATGTGAACCGTTGCCCCCCCTTCACCTCAAATGTGGTGCACCAGCCAAGACATCACAGTCAGAATTAGAAAACTTCACTGATCCCGGAGGAAATTGCTTATGTAATGACAGGGACACACAGAGACAAGAACAATATAAAAAATTAAGTCTAGATCAATTCTTAATAAAAAAAAATCTGCAGAAAACCTCAATATAAAAATACACTATACTGTACACAGAAATGTTGGAGATTAATAATGTAACACAGTTGAGTGAAATCTATTTACGCAAATGGTAGTTTGGAGTCTGTTACTGCACTAATATTAAGTAATAAAAAGTCAAATTGACATAAGTAGTGAATGTTAGGTGCCTGCTTAGTTTTGCATTGGAGCTACAAGGTTTGGAACTAACAAGTCAGGGGCGCCGGAAACATTTTTAATGTGAGGGGGACGCATCGGTCTACACGTGGGGGGCGGGGTTTTGGCGTGTTCTCCTATCGATTAAGTGGAATGGATTCTTTCGCGAAACAATGCTGGGTGAACTAATATTTTATGTTAAATGTGTGTGGGGGGGGTGTCCAAACGAATAATTATGAAATGTGAAGTACCGAGTGAAGTACTGCCCCAAAAGTACCGAGACTTTGCACGCAGATTGAATGGCGGTGACGCCCATGTAACAAGTAAAGGAAGAGTGTAGCCATTCACCAGCAACAGCATGAATAGGTTAGATCATAATACAGCACACAAACACCACATATCATCAGTCACATGATTCCTCTGTTGGGCTGAATTTTTGGCATGAATATGACGAGATGGGAAGATGACTGACCTTGAATTGACTGACCAAAATTGATAAAGCGGTTGTGGTGCGATCTAACTGCATTCTGGTGACCGGTTACGTTACACTGACCACTGCCACTGCCAGTGGGGGGGGTTCTGGTGAAATAGGCCAGTTATGATGAATATGCCAATTGTAAGCAGAACATATCGATGACCTCCATCTCTGGTCAAATAACACATTTTGTTGATTTTCTATATGAAAATGAGTACACATCTACAGAGAATGTGCTAAACTATGGCATTTTTTCTGCAAATTTTAACTTACTAGGAAAAATGGAACACAAATCTCTAGAATATAAAAATAATGTGAATTTTTATGTTTGATTGTTTCTAAACACTTAGAAAATGAATGAAGGATCATTTGACCAGGAGTGCCTTTTGCTTAAATCTCAATGTACCAGTGGTGAGTGAACTTAACACATTTTTAAATCTAAATTTTATCAGTAATATCATCCAGAAAAAAAGCCTAAGGGAAAGTTGTGTATGGGCCCTTTAACGCAGGGGTAGTTGCGTGGTAATACCCTCCTCCTAACTGTTATGGTA
>JBBPCX010069166.1:0-11570 GCA_037974365.1 Hydrocynus forskahlii
TGTTCCTTTTGTTCTCTCACTGAGAATTGCAGCAAGAGGGGGGTTAAGTGTGTGTGTGTGTGTGTGTGTGTGTGTGTCTCAAGAATGCAGATCGGGGTGTCAGAGGTGAGATAAGCCTCCAAGAGGTGGTCGTAAAACAGTATAAGAGGTCTCTGGGGATCATATTTCCGGCACATCTGCTTATTGAAGACAGAGCACGTGGCAACTAAAGAATTTTGAATCATGTCTTTGCTAATTAATCTTGTGATCTTTTCTTTGCATGAATCAGAAAACTGGATCCTACAATGTTTAACTTTTGACAGGCTTGGCGTGAAATCATTGAATTACATTATTGTGAGAAACAGTGGTGAGTGAATTAACACACCATGCCTTTGGGATAAGATAGATCATTTATTTAACTGTGGATTGGGGATAAAGAAATTACTTAAAACCAATCGGGGAGTTTTGCTCTTGCTTACTAAGTTGAGTGGAGTTATATTAATGTATAAGTATTTGAATGTTTAACTACTTTGAATTACTGTCCCACGTGATTTGTGTGTACAGTATATGTTTTGTATGAAGTGTGCTTCAACTTAGTGTGACAAGCCAGCAGGTCACACAGGCTCCCATGAACCTTAGTGGGGTGGGCGAGTGGCTGGGTGGCTGGTTGGCCGGTTGGCCAGGTTGCTCTGTTTTTGGGGGACATTGGAGGGGGGTAGAAATGTATATGTGTGTGATGTGTTATGCTGTGTGTTTATTTGGTTTTGATTTGTGTGGGTTGGGCCTTGTCGTCTGTCACCATCCTCTGGAGTGTTGTGGACCGGAGGGTAGTGAGATACGAGAAGGGAAGAGTGTGCTGGAGTTGGGTGCAATATAGGGTTACGCCAGTTGGGGCCACAGTACACCCGTGTGAGTCTGTAGTTTGAGGCTGTGAATCTGAGAAATAAAACAGACAGCAGCTTGAAGATCAGTGCATCTTCATTTTCTCTTTCTCACGCTCGCCACATTGGTGTCAGAAGTGGGATGGAACAGCTGACGAGGGAGATTGACGCACTGATGGAGATAGTGCAACGAGTCGAGGAACTGGGCATTCTGCCTTTCTCGGACTTCCAGATGGTTCCAGAGACCAGCGCGCCGCCCAGAGGAGGGAAGTGGTACTTCTGCAGTGGGCCAGCTGGGAGATGACAATAGGGAAGCGGTCAAGCTGCCGTGCTTCGATGGGAAGGCGCCGTTGGAGCCATACCTGGTGCAGATCGAGCTGGCGGCATGGCATAACCAGTGAGAGCAGAATGAGGTGGTGGTACATCTATCCATGGCCCTGGAAGGCAAGGCACTGCAAGTCCCGATTGATCGACCGCTCAGCAAATGCCAGGATTTTGGGCAGCTGGTGGCAGCGCTGCAGCAGCGATTCGGCTGGCAAGAGAGGGAAGAGATGGCAAGAGATAGGCTGGGTCAGAGACGGCGAAAGACTGGCGAGACATGAGGTGCGCTCACCGGAGACCTGCAGAACGCTTCACGCCATCAGTGCAAGAGAAGCTGGCACTACATGCATTTCTCTGGATCCTTTCACCAGAGCGGCTGCAGCAGCATGTATGCCTTACAGACCAAGCTTCCCTGACGGGGGCGATACACCCCTGCCAACCAAGAGCGTGTTTTCGCTGCGGGCAGCCAGTACACTTAGCACAGCACTGCCCAGCACCAGCACCAAGTGAGAAGCCGCAGCCGCCGTCGGACAACGCCCAACGGGCAGCGCTTTGAGGGCCACGTTGTTTGCTATCTGCCAAGCCTCTACAAGTCAACGGAAACAACAAATGGGTTGCCTGGGGGACGTTGAAGGACTCTATGTGGAGTGCGTGGTGGAAGGAGTGCGCTGCCGAGCACTGGTCGACACCGGTGCCACGATCACAATCGTCAGGCCAGGCATTTTGCCCCACATGCAGCAGCAGACTCCACCCTGCTGGGCGGAGACCAACGTGTGGCTCGCCACTATGACCAGCGTGCATGCTAAGATGCTGGAAAAGAAGCAACTGACCATCACCATGAACAGGGTGTCAGTCAAGCATGAGATGTGGCTCGTGGATGTGGTGGAGCCATGCATCCTGGGGTTGGACATGCTCTGAAAGCTGGGGGCAACAGTGGAGGTAGCAGCGGAACAGCTCCACATTGCTACAGGGGCCAGTTTGTTCCAGTGGAGCAGCAGAGAGGCCAATGCTGCAGTGAACTGAACTCACCTGGCAGAAGGGCCGTCCACCAAGACATGACAGGCGGTCCAAGAGCTGTTGCAGAGGGACAGCACGGGGCTCACTGAGAGTCTGAGAGCCGAGTTTGCGGCGAAGGACGAAGAGTGCATATGCACGGCCTTGGTTCAGCACCACATCGACACTGGTGGCACTCATCTGGTTCATTTGCGCCCATGTCGGCTGTCACTGGATAAGCGGCAGGCGGCTGAGCAGAAAATTAAAGAGATGGCGGCAGCAGGGTTGATCGAGCCATCAGAAAGCCCCTGGGCAGCACTGGCAGTGCTGGTCAAGTAAAAGGATGGCAGTTGGCATTTCTGTGAACTACCGGCACCTGAATGCAGTAATAAAGAAAGATTCTTATCCCCTTCCTCAAATAGATGACGCGTTAGACTAAATTGCGGGTTTGCGGTGGTTTACTTCCTTAGACCTACGTAGTGGCTACAGGCAGGTAGAGTTTGCTGAGGATGCTAGACCAAAAACAGCTTTCACTATCGGGCAAGGGTTATGACATCTTCGGGTTATGCTGTTTGGCCTTTGCAATAGTCCGACCACGTTTGAGAGACTCATGGAGCGAGTGCTTAACCAGGTGCCGCGGACAAAATGTGTTGTCTATCTTGACGATCTGTTGGTGCACACCAAGACCTTCGAGGAGGCGGTGCAGAACTTAGAAGAGGTGCTCAGGGCCATTCGTGTGGCAGGGCTTCAGTTAAACACGAAGAAGTGCACGCTGTTTAAAAGGGAGGTGAAAGAGGTGTGTAGCTTTCTGGTGTTAGCCTCGTACTACCGGCGTTTCGTGAGGGACTTCGCGACGGTCGCACGGCCACTGCATCGGCTGACGGAGAAGGGGGGAGCTTTCAGGTGGTCTGGGGAATGTGAAGCCAAGGTTCATACAGCTGCGGGAAGCACTAGGGAAGGCTCCGGTGCTTATGAGCCCGGACCTGACAAAACCTTTTAGAGTAGGACAAGATAACTGCTGCAGACTCAGAGCTAAAAGCGTATCGGTCACATTGGGGGACACTGAAGTTAAAGCGGGGTGTGTGTTACAGCCGCTGGTGGCACCCAGATGGTGAGCGCGAGCTTTGCCTGCTGTTGGTGCCTCGCGCACTGCGGGAGGACATGTTGAAGGCAGTACATGGTGCGGTAGGGGTCGGACATTTTGGTGTGAAAAAAGATGCTAATACGGCTCTGCAGCCGTTTTTACTGGCCGGGGTTAGCATTAGCAGTGTTGTGTTTGAAGCTTAGCTTTAGCAATTAGCATTTATAGCTTAACTTTAGCCACTTAGCCTGAGTATGGTGCTAAATGAGTAACTGAGTGTTCATAACTTTAATAATCCGCATTGTGGAATGCAAATCGTTTATTTGTACAACTGGATTTGAGAATTGATTGGTGTGCCATGCCCTCAATCTGAACCAAGCCAGAGAAGAATCTCCATTGCTGGAAGAGCGACTGACAGCGTGCAGGTGCAAAACCTTTTTCTGAGACCAGATAAGAACCACATACCCATACACTACACAGGTAGTAGTTGAAAAGAGCTCATATAACTGTGTTTCACAAGGACGTAGATATTTCCTTCTTTTGTTGGGAACATTTTATCACTGAATGTTCAGTATTGGTCCAGTATTTGTGCTGCTTTATTGAATTCTATGTTTTATCGCACTTTTATTTATTAAGAATAAAACACTATTGTTATTTACTTAACAACTTACCAGAAGATCTCTGCAACAAAGAGGTAAAGGGTTCAGCAACCTGACTGTTACGGATAAATTGCCAATAACAATCAGCAAATCCGAGGAAGCATTGCAGGTCTTTAATATTCTTGGGTTCTGGCCACTTTTGAATGGCTTGGATCTTCTGAACTTCCATTTGGTTGTTCCCGGCACATGATTCAGGAAGGAGATGGAGGCCTGGTGGAAGACGCCGCTTTTGCAAAACGTTTGTTCTCCTGTAGTCGTTGGAATTTATGTCTGGGGAGAAAATGAAGATATCATCAATGTAGATCAATACAAAGGTGTCCAACATGTCCCTGAAAATCTCATCCATGAAGAATTGGAACACGGACAGAGAATTTGCTAATCTGAACGGCATTACAAGGTATTCATAGTGCCCCCTAGTGGTGATAAAGGCTGTCTTCCATTCATCCCCTTCTCAAGTAAATATTAAGTTATATGCGCTTCGGGAATACAGTTGCTGTACAGGGTCTTTCAAGTGATGATGGGATGAGAGGAAGGGGGTAACGAAATTTAACAGTTTCCTTATTTGGTGCCCAATAATCTATAGGGGGGCATAGGCCACTGTCTTTCTTCTCCACAAAAAAGAAACTTGAAGTTGCAGGAGAAGTGGAGGATCAAATTATACCAGCAGCTAAGGCCTCCACAATAAATTGGCCCATTGCGGCTGACTCAGGAAGAGTAAGTGGATAGTAACAAGAGAGAGATTGGAGATGAATACCTGTTTTCTAGGACGAACAGACAGCAATTACAAGTCGGTTTTATTGTCATTGCTACCATATACACACTGTAAAAACTAAACAACGTGCCTCCTGGACCATGGTGCAACACAACACCAGTACAGAACAGAACACAAGACCACAAGTGCAGACAGGACAAAGAACAAAGCAACAATACAACTAGATGAGACAAGACAACGATCAGTGCAACTGACAATATTTACAGAGAGGATAATACGGTATTTTGACTGGTAAAAATTTTATTCTAGCAGCAGAGAGTTGTGTGCAAAGATACAGAACAGCAATACATAATTGTAGCAGCAATACAGAACGGCAATACATATGACAGGGAATGACAGGGAATGTGCAGTATAAAAAATAGAAGAGCATTTTAACAGGTAATTAAAGTGTGAGTTGTTCAAGTTCCATAAGATGAGGGTAGGGGGTTGTTGTTGGTGTGTGTGAGTGGTTGGTTGTGTTGTGTGCGTGGCGGGGTATGCTTCAGTGTTTATGCTTCAGTTCTGGTTGAGGAGTCTGATGGCCTGAGGGAAAAAACTGTTCCCCATTCTGGCAGTGGAAGCCCATATGCTATGGAAACTTTTTCCAGATGGGAGTAGGGAAAAGAGAGTGTGTGAAGGGTGAGTGGGGTCATCCTTAATGCCGATGGCTTTGCGGATGCAGCAGGTAGTGTAAATATCTAGGACAGAGGGGAGAGAGACGCCGATGACCTTCTCAGCTGTGCTCACAATCCTCTGCAGGGTCTTGTGATCCAAAATGTTACAATTCAAGATTCAAAATTCAAGATTCTTTATTTGTCACATGCATAGTCATACAAGTACAACACGCAGTGAAATGTATACTGAACCGCTCCTTTTTTGACTGTGCGAACATGATAAACAATAAGCAAATTTTAAATAAAAAATCTGGAATTTTCTGAAACACAAATAAAAATAAAGAAATGAGTCCAAGTAGTACAAATGTAAGTACAATTATACATTTTAAAGACAAATCTGAAATGTTCTAAATACAAATCTAAAAGTAAATAACTTAAACAAGGAGCACCACAAGTTGTAGATAAAATATCTAAGCTAAATGTGAGGTTTTAAAATGTATTTATATAAATGTAGCAGCAATATGTACAATGTGCAAATGGAATGTTAAAGTGCATTGTGCTACATTAGCACAGCAATGTAAACCAGAGCAATGCAAGCAGAGTAATGTAAACATAGTAAATTAACAGAGTGAGCAGAGTTATGTAGTGTAATGTAAACAGAGTGAGCAGAGTAATGTGAACAGTGTAATGTAAACAGAGGGACCAGGGTAATGTCAACAGAGTAATTTAACAGAGTGACCAGAGTAATGTAGTGTAATGTAAACAGAGTGACCAGAGTAATGTCAACAGTGTAATGTAAACAGAGTGATTAGAGTAATGTAAACAGTAATGTAAAACAGTGACCAGAGTAATGTAAACCGAGTAATTAACAGAGGGACCAAAGTAATGTAGTGTAAACAGAGTGACTAGAGTAATGTAAACAGTGTAATGTAAACAGAGTGACCAGAGTAATAAGCAGCATGTACAGTGTAGCAGCGTGTGATGTAATAGTATATGGATATTATATAGGGTATCATGAATATGATATGAGGTATCATGAATATGACATGAGGTCCTGTTATAGTCCCTTATGGTAATGATATGGTAATGCTTTGAGGGGAGTGGGGGCATGTTCTGATTCAGGACTTGAGGGGCCTGCGGAGAGAAGCTCCTTGAGTCTCTCTGTTTTGGCCCTGATGGTGCGGAACCTTCTGGTTGATTGCAGAAATTGAAACAGTCCGTTACTGGGGTGGAACGACTCCTTTAATATCTGAACTGCCCTTGACCAGCATCTCCTGTTGTAAATGTCCTGTAGGGAAGGGAGAACAGACCTGCAGCAGCGATCTGCCACACGGATGACTCTCTGAAGAGCTTTTCGGTCCTGAACACAGTTATTATCATATCAGGATGTGAAGTTCTGTGTGAAGATGCTCTCCACAGCTCCTGAATGAAAAGTCCTGAAGATCACTGGCGAGACCCCAAACTATCTCAGTTGTCAGAGATGGTACAGGCACTGCCCGGCCTTTGTGGACTGGACCTGAATGTGAGCAGTTCATGTCAGGTCTGAGGAGATGTGGACACTAAGATACTTGAAGGACAGCACCCTCTCCACTGGAGCTCCGTTGATGATAAGGGACTTGTATTCTCGCTACTGCCTCCTTCTGAATCCACCACCAGGTCCTTGGTCTTGGACATTCAGCTGGAGGTGGTTGTCCTGACACCACAATGCCAGGTTCTTCAACTCATCCATGTAGACCTTCTCATCATTGTTGGAGACGAGGACCAACACCACTGTGTCATCAGCAAACTTTACAATGGTGTTGGAGCCATGAGCGGCCATACAGTCAGAAGTGTAGATGGAGTACAACAGTGGCGAGAGTATGCACCCCTGTGGTGCTTCAGTATTGGTGGTGATGCTGTCAGAGACACACCTACCCACCCTCACCACCTGAGATCTACCAGTGAGGAAGTCCAACACCCATGCACACACACAGCTGTTGAGTCCTAGTAACTATCTCACATAGTTTCCCTGTTTCTTGTTCACGTGGCTGAGAGTGGTGTGCGGGACGTGGGAGATGGCGTCCTCTGTGGATCTGCTGGGTCTGTAGGCGAACTGGAGCAGGTCTGTGGTGCTTGGGCTGATGTTCTTCAGCAGCTTCTCATTACCACAGAAGTCAGTGCAACCGGACGGTAGTCATTCAGGCATTCAGTGGACGATCTCCACTGAGGAGCCGCTAATGTTCAGTGGGGAGAGACCACACTGCGCTCTCCTGAAGTCAACAACCATCTCTTTTGTTTTATCCACATTCAGGGACAGGTTGTTGACTCTGCACCAGTCCGTCAGCTGTGTCACCTTCTCTCTGTATGCAGCCTCATTGTTCCCGCTGGATTCCACCACAGTTGTGTCATTGGCAAACTTGATGATGTGGTTCAAGTTGTGCATTGCTCGTGGGTCAGCAGCATGAACATTAGAGGGCTAAGCACACAGCCCTGGGGGGCCCCTGTGCTCAGTGTGGTGGTGCTGGAGATGTTGCTCCCAGTCCTGACTGACTGATGTCTCCCAGTCAGGAAGTCCAGGATCCAGTTGCAGAGGGAGGTGTTTAGGCCCAGCAGTCTCCCAATCATATACTGAGGAATGATGGTGTTAAATGCTGAACTGAAGTCTATGAACAGCATTCTCACATACGTGTCCTTTTTTCCAGATGGGTAAGGGCCAAGTGAAGGGTGGTGGTGATGGCATCATCTGTAGAATGGTTGGGATGGTGTGCAAACTGCAGGGGTCCAGTGAGGGTGCAAGTTGTGACTTGATGTGCCTCATGATGAGCCTCTCAGAGCACTTCATGATGATGGGTGCGACGGGATGATAGTCATTGAGGCGAGACACTGATGACTTCTTTGGCACGGGGATGATGGTGGTGGCTTTGAAGCACGTTGGAACAACAGTGGTGCTCAGAGAGATGTTGAAGATGTCTGTACATCTGCCAGCTGGTCTGCACATCCTCTGAGCACACAATCAGGAATGTTGTCAGGACCAGCAGCTTTCCATGGGTTGACCCTAAGCAGAGTTTTCCTGGGGGGTGGGTTGATTTGATAATTGCGCACATCCAGAGCGCCCATGATTCCTTGGTCTAGAATTCAGGTAATCCCGATCTCCTTGTTTTTTGGGGGGTTTTTTGGCCCGCCACCACCCTCCCTCTTCAAAGGACAACTTTATTTTTAATTTGTAGTTTCAATTTACAAACAACCATTAAAGCCGCTCCGAGCTTACTCCTCCCCCCACAGTAAAGAGAAGCAAAGGAGAGTGAATAGAAAATGGGGAAAAAAGAAAGAAAAAATAAATAATAAAAATAAATAAATAATAAAATAATGCATAAAGACATACAGAAACAAATTTATAACACAAATCAAAATTATATAAGTTTCTAGTAGCCTTTGAAGAAGAAGAAAAAAAAGAACACACAAAAAAACTCATCCAAACACTCAAACAAATTTTACACAACAAATCACAATAAATGTTTTGTATTTTCTAAGCAATTGTATGTGTGTCTAAGTGTAAGCCGGTTTGTCACTCACACGGTGCATGTCTTGTCCAGGGCCACAGGGCTCTGGCAATGAGAGCCTTGCCCCCCCACCCCCGCATCGGAGAGATCCAAGCCACCTGGGTCTGTCCCCCAGCAGGGCGAATCAGAGGCCACCACAGCGACCCAGCTGGTCACCCCACTGGCCCTGTGGGATGATAAGAGGAAGGCCCATCAATAGAGCCCCCTTCCCACCGAGGAATGAACCCCAGGTGGCGTAAGTGAAGGAGGTCCCCTGACCTGGTCCAAGACCGACCCTCCAGATGGGCCCAGAGTGTCCCAGAAATCCCTGGACCACCTATCAGGGCCCCATCCTGCTACAGCAGGGCTGAGGCCTCCATCCGGCCAGCCCCCCCTGAAGGAAGGCCACTCTTTCCCGCCAAGATCTCACATAACACCCCCAGGCCTGATCTTTTCCCTGAACTTTACAGTGGGACCCTTTATGCAGACCGTGCTGCTCCTGTAGGACCAGGGACGGAGGTATAGGTGGGGCCCTTTGGCCTATATCACTCCCCTGACCCTAATGTGTGTATGTACCTGCTTGAAAGTGTACTGTGTGTGAGTGTCTAAGATGCATAAAAATTGTGACTGTGCATTAAAATTGTGATTGTGCATTAAAATGATGGATGCAGTTATGGCATGGCATGGGGGCCCCACTGTTGGCAGACGGCGGAGTCCCCCATACCCATACCTGCTCCACAAGGCCCTAGTGTAATATGGATTGTATGTGTGACTAAGGTGCATTAAAATAAGGAGGAACGACCAGGGTCCGGGCCCCCTGCTACTGGTAGACAACAGAGTCCCATCTGCACCAGCCGACCCCCAAGACCCTAATGTCGTGTGATGTCTATTATGCGATTAAGATGGAGAGGCCCCTCAGGCCCTAGTGTTATGAGTAATGTGGTGTTGGGTACAGGGGAGCGACACCAGATGTTAAAGATGATGGGCCCTCTCCCCACTGGGGCCAGCTCTCCGACCGGCCTCAAATTGGACTCCGTCCCTGTCCACGCCCCTCCAGAGGGGCCCAACGGGGTGCCCAGGAGTGTCACCAGGCAGGGGCACCATCTCCCCATTGGTGCCCTGACCCATGACTCTTGTGTTTATGTCTGGCTGACATGTCCTGCTGTCAACCAAATGGGTGACTTGGTGACCGCACCATTGACCCTTTGTGTTTATGGCTTCCCCACATCCCTTCAGAGGGGTGTGAGCCACAGCATCTGCTGAAAAAAGGAAGGAGTGTTGGAGGTTAGGAACTAACACATTGTGATGGCACCTTTTGTTGTCAAACTTTCAAACTTCAAAACAGTTTTAATTATGTTTGTGTTCATCACTGATCTAAGGCCTACTCCCCACCGGAAGTAAACATAACACATTCACTTCCACCCACAGCACCTTCAAAGTGCAGTGTCTGGTGTGAAAGGAAGGAGTGTGAGGGGGGTTAGGACCTAACACATTCATGTGATAACCTTCACAGACGTTTACACATTTGTTTTTTATAGCAGGGTATTTTTAAAAAGGTTTTAAATAAATGTGAGACAAAAAAATGATGGAGAGACTTACAACAGATCTGAAACACACACACAAACAGATCGCTTATTGGCATGAATCAATTCAATGTTACTTGTCTTTGCCTGGTAAAATAGCACTCCAAGTGTGACCTTCATCGGCGTTAGACCTGGTAATACCTTGCTGCTAGAATATTTTAGACTTTAGTAGGTTTTAGATGCCAGAGACTGGAATGACTTGCAGGAAAAACCCTAAAACTGTACATTCTCGTCTCAAACACATCTTGAGCTTGGAATGCCAATGAATGCCAAAAACTCGAAAGCGATCAGGTTAGGCACTCTGATTGACCTTGTTGACCATCACGTGGTATGCAGAAACAGCGATCAATACATACTTGCCCGTACCGATAACATTGTGCATGATAAAAAACACCTCACTCTGAAAAACAAATCAGTCGTCAAGCACTTCAGAATTGTGTACAACAAGCGTGCTACTCCCCAATTTTTCGACATTGCCATACGGTTACTGAACCGTTGTTTCCATATGGGATTGAGAGATGTTACAGGTTTTAACTTTAGACTCTAGCACCCATTCTCATGTGTAATATGAGTTTTTCCAACTCTGGAAAAACATTTTTTGTAAAGATGCTGATCGCAAATGCTGACAATGTAATTTGTGATCAAATTGAAAATATAGTGTGCATATAGGACTGTTGGCAACCTCTTTAAGATGATTTGTTGAAGCTAAGGGAAATTAAATTCATAGAAGGAATACCTGGGGCTTTGGATGATGACGAACTCCTACCCGTAACAAAAAACAATTTTTTAAAAATGCTACGGAAAAACCTTACGGTTACCTTCTAATCGATTATAAAGACAAAACCGGACTTGCTTTCAAAGTACCCAGGTGTATATGTTCAGAAAAGGAACTGAAATATAACACGACCATGTCAGACAGAATTCGGAGAAACCTGTCCCTTCTGAAACATTTACTTAAAGTTAAACCGGTACAGAGACGTCTCATTTTACAATTTGCATCGGATGAGTTAATCCTGTCACTGTGTGAAATAGCATTCAATGTGCTTCACAGTATTATACCACTATCACCCTGTCAATGTAAAAAATTAGAAAAGAGGAAAACAGCTATAAAGACTGAAAAGACTGATCAGGGACGCAAAAGACAGCTACAAGCTGAGGATGGAAAACCAGCTTCAGCAGAACAATGTCAG
>JBBPCX010069167.1:0-11566 GCA_037974365.1 Hydrocynus forskahlii
GTAAGACAACATGCATAAAGAGGATGATGTGGACAAAATACTCATTTGCCTAATAATTCTGCACTCCCTGTAGTGTGAACAGATTTATTGCACACAGGGAGAGAACCACAGTTACTGTGTGTTGAATAGATTGATGGCATTGGGATAAAAACTGTTCCTGAATCGTGGTGTGTGTGTGTGTGTGCGAATTGTTCTGCGTCTGGTGGATGTTTTCAATTTTTGTGGTGAAAAAGTTCTTAAAATCATTGCAGAGTAGTGGAGTACATGTGAGGGGCAAGGGAATCTGGGGGCTGAAGAATATTGCTGAGTGTAGAGAAGTGTGTGTGTGTGTGTGTGTGTGTTTCCTTCAGCAGTCTGGATGAGGGTAGCATAGTAAACCGTTTTTGCAGTGGAAATAGCTTTTTTGTATTTCAACAGCTGGTTGTGGTAAATGTCCTTATGAATATAGCAGCTTAAAGGAATTCTGTGTTAACTGCTGAGGTACAACTAATTTTATTTACAACTGAAGCCATGAGCTGACCCTTGCTGCTTCCCTCTTCTCACTGCTGTACTGACAAAGTACTGAGTTTGGATTCAGACAAGACTAAAGGAGAGCCTAATAATGACTTTATCTGCCCTATTCTTGCCCAGTCCTTAAGTTAGCAAAAGATACAGCATATGTTTTTGTTTGAGTAATCTAGTATATGTTGCTGTTTTGTTTGGTAAGAGAATATCTTTTTAAATCATGGAAAAGTAATGAAATTCCACTATTTTAAAAGGATGAAAAGCATGCCTTTTGAATATTACAATCACTTCTACATATTGGTTTCAGCATGTTTGTTATGCACAAGAGGCCAGTTTCAAGTGATGTGCACAAGGACCCAACTTTCCTGGGGATTGGCTTCAGTTGTTTCTCTAACCAATCAATGATTAACTGGAAGAAGTTTCTTAAGATTTCAAGTAGTCTAAAGAAAGCGTAAGTTTTGGATTTTTTAAAAGTTAATTGTGGTCCATTTATTTATACCCAGTGCAGAGGTGGTAGAAACAGAATGCACATTTTATCTGAGTTAAAAAAAAGTATTTAAAAAAAAAAAAAAGTAAAGAATAGCTGGTATACTGTCTATAATCATGTGACTGACCAAAAGATCCCAGAAGATGCACTTTAATGCTTGCTAAAATTCATAGTGAAATGTGTTAGAATACTTATGAATTATCATTCAAATAACATATTATTTGTTATTGTTTCATGTTTTCTAGTGAAGATGAGCATGTAAAAGAACTACTGGATTTCCTTGACTCTGTGCCTGAGTTGCATGATGTGAATCTAGATGCTGACAACTTGAGTGGGAAGTGTGTTGCAGAGATCCTTTCTTTCTGCAGTGTCAGACAAGGGTTCAAGCATCCTTCAGTTTGGTAAACAGACAATTCAGAAGTACACAAATTACATACCTCACAAAGGTTACATAATGAAATTCCATAATAAAATGTATTGCTTCTTAAGCCTTAAGAATCAACAAAATAAGACACAGTTAAACATCTGTATTACTGTTTTATTGCTACAATACTACTGGAGCTTGAAAACCCTTAAAAAATAACCAGACAATTAAGGATTCATTCTTTCTAAATAAAAGGCTTCTTACAGAGGTGACGACTATACATAAACATTGTTTTATCTGGGCAAGCAAGGAATCAAAAGTTGTGTTATTTTTGAGCCATGTCACTGAAATGCATATTTTCATTGGTTTTTTCCTAATTGGCAGGGTGGATGTGGATGTGCAGAGTCTTAGGCGTGTGGACGAGGAGCACATTTGGCGTTTGTTACTGTGAGTCAGCACTTTAAGCTCCTTTTTATTTCAGTATGTCTAAGTGGAGAGGAAGAGCTACAAAAATTCTGGACATGTGAGACTACATCTATAAATACAAGTGAATAGTTTATTTTATGTTTTGTGTTGCACTACTTTTCTGAATAGGGCTTGAGTGTGACATGGAAGTAATGAAATATCATTTTACAAAGAAACAAATCATCAAACATTTTCACTATTAATTTAGAGAGTTGACTCAACTGATACACCAGTTATTTGAATACATTCTGGGTGCTCAGAAAACCTGAATCCTTAGGAGTCATTGGAGTCGTGGGTTTTAAACAGTTTTGCCTACAACTTAAAGAGGCTGTAGCCATTGTAAAAGTAATTGCTCCTGCTTCTCCTTGGTGACTAAGAAAACACTTTCAGTTTGCATGCTTGTGGAGAGGTAGATCTTTATATCTGTGCTTGCTTTATAAATGTTTTATTTGTTAATGTCATTGCAAGTGGATAGTAGTTTCTGCAGCTGTTGGCTGTCTTGGTAGACTTGATTTGAATATTGTTTTACAGTGATGACCGTGAAGGGGCTCTGTGCCTGAATTCATGCCATGATCAGAGGTATGGAAAGGAGGACCAGAATTTCAATGGTTTTTATCAGACATGTGAATAATTAGAACATTTAATATGACAGGGTTTAGCTGGGAAGGACACATAGCACCTGCTGTTAGTCATAACTCAGGTGACCTTTATGGTCAGAAATTACAGAGATTAGTAAGCACGGTAGAAATCAATATACAGGTAAGCCCCGCTTTTCGCGGTGATTACATTCCAAGAGCACCTGCGTATAGTGAAAAACAGCGTTGTTCTGATGTGGTAAAAAATGCCCCAAAATGCCTATTTTTATAGTGTAAACCCTAAATACCCCCAAATATGCTCCCCTAAATACGTTAATGTAATTATAAACTCTATTATAATTTTCACTTTAAACTCATAACCCGGATATGGTAAACCCGTATCCGGACTGTACAGTTTACACTGAACTCCTGCAGTGCTAGAATGTAAATACTGATGTTCCCCCTGTATAGACTGGACTATAATTCATGCACTGGCACTTTCTTTGGTATTAGCAGGGAGATAAAGTGAGACATTAATTTAATTTACAGTAATAAAAATACAGGGCTTTAAGAAGAACAAAACGAAAAACACTCAAGATGCTCCACAGGGGAAATTCCTGACTACAGCGTCACAGGGCAGCAGCCAATCAGCAGCAAGGAAAAATAAATAACGCTCTCGGATTGGCTACTTTCAAACCTCCCACCTCTGAGTACAGCGGTGTTTCACCATCCCAAGACGCCTGTCTTTGTGTTCTCTGGACACAGGGTGTCCGCGCGGTAGTAAAAGGTAGTAAATGAAATCAGCCCAAATTAAGGCCCTTGAAAGGTCATAAAAGGTAGTAAGCGCAGTTTGACTTGGTAGTACATTTTTTTCATCACCACCTCAATCTGTGGCGGCTGCAAGAGAAGCTCCAGCTTCCTCAAAGATGACGGTTATTGGATAAATGCACCAAAATCCTCACTTCCTGCTAAGCTCGTCTTCTCCATGAGTGCTGCTTGATGATTGGAAGAGGTGTCTGAAGGGCGGAACCCCTTTTTGATTGACATCACATTTAGCTAAGGCGGCTGCTAGTCTTTCAAACAGGGGTTCCGCCCTTTAGACGGCTCCTCCAATCATCAAGCAGCAGTCCAGTGTCCTGGTCCGCCCACTGCTCCATATTAGCAGAGCCCGTCCCATATTAGAAATTCTAATATTAGCCAGTAGCCACTTACCGCTTCTATTTTTTTACAGCAGGAAATGCGGGAAATACAGTGTGCGAAATACGGGGGTGCGACCCCCCCCCCGATTAACCCATGAGACCCCCTAAAAGCTTCAAAAGCAAAATTTTAAGGGGGTCTTAAATTATGTCAGTAAAATGTCACTAATCACTAAAATGTTTTTAAGCTCATCATGTCCAATATTCAGAATTAAAAAAGATTATTCACAAATATTTTTGGCGAGCGGAGCCAGCCAATCCTGTGCCCTTATGCAAATTAGCCACGTGCGCGACAAACAGAAGAAAGACGAAACTTTGAGATTGAGAACGAAGTCGTATTTCAAACGGCTAGCAAGCGAAAGCCACAGTGTGTATCACTCGCACACCTTGGGTTCCTCACATACAGAAAGGTGGCACTTAGAGATGAAGAAGCTGGTGCAGCAGCACAGTGGGCCACTCGCCACCAGATGCACCCTCCGTGGAGATGTGAGTGTGTGTGTGTGTGTGTGTGTGTGTGTGTGTGTGTGTGTGTGAGTGTTTGTGTGAGAACATTCGTCGTCGTGCTTTTTTAACTTGAGTTTGTTTTGAGTTTGCTGTGTGTATGTGTGCAATTATGCATCTGTCGGTCGTATTTGCTGTAGACGGATGGTTAAATTATGTCACACGATCGGTCCTCACACTGCAGGCTCTCATTCGCAAGTGTACTGATTGCGTGCCGATAGGCGGTACCTGACATTTATTCAGTCAATTGTTCTTGAAAGTGCGCTGGATTGGTACCAGTTGTTGTCGTGTCTGCAGTGTAATGCACAACTTTTCCTCTCCTTGTTCTAAAACAACGTGCATCCATACAGCTTTAGTCAATGCACCCTACTATGTCAGTGTTGCTTTTACTATAGGATATCGGATTATTTAAAAAAAGTTAATTGTGTGCAAGTGTGTTGTCATGCAGGCTATAGACTGATTGTCTCGCTTCCATGAAATACTGTAAGGTTACAGGCCTACTGCATGTTGAGAAAATTTCAGTCGGTACTGCGCAACAATTGGGAGATGGGGACCCCTGAATATTGATGGATATTTCGCACACTGGGGAAATGTAAGTTTCCTCAAACTTGGCTTGATGACCCGTAATTTAAAGACTGGCTTAATGGGGAATGACTGGGAAGCGTTCTGCAGTGTGTGCAAGTTATCAGCTGATGAACACAGGTGAAATTGTTACAACTGTTACAACATGTTCACTGTTATCTGACATTTGCATCAACCAGTAAATACCAACGGTTACCACCTATTATCACTCAATGGACTCTGTGGACAGTTTTTGAGTCCACAGTGTAAGTTATTGCCACAAATTACGTCTGTGATGAAATCAGTTACTCCTTCAAGAGAGTAATTCACTACTTTAGTCTGTGTGTGTAAGACTGTGTGTCTGTGTGTGTGTGACATGACACACTTGTATTCATTTTTATTAATGTTTATGGCTGTTGTCACGTGTCATTTGTTTTAAAAAGTGTCAAGTTGACCTTAATAGGGTGGGACTAAGGGTTATGGTTAGGATAACCCAAGGGCGAGGGTTAAGGGAAGGACAACTTGACACTAAAAACAAAAAAGGCCGCTGCTCGTTGGCGTGTTGTGTCAGGGACGGCAAGGAGAGGGAAGGGGAGGACGCACACAGCAGGATTAGATACTCAGTTGGGTTTTAATAGATAGCAAATAGCAAAACAGAAAACAACACACAGCCCCGGCTCGAGGGGAAAACAACAGAAAACGGGACGCTGCAGACCCGTGCTCCCCAACAGAACAAAACAACAAAAACTGAACAGGATGGGCAGAGCCTCCGAGCTCTGCCACGGCCAGGAACGTGGGACCCGACTGGGGTGCAAGGCGTGCTACCCCTTAGGGAAAAATGGGGGGAACACGGGCCTGAAAGACAAAACGAGAAACAGAATGAATCCACAGACACGGAACATGAAACAGGTACGAGATCAAGACAAGAGACAAGCATAGAAACAAAGACCAATACGGAGCGGTAGACCAGATAGACAAAAGGAGACAAATGCAGACTCGCGGCACAAGGGATCAACTGGGGTTTAAATAAGGGGAGAAAACGAGACGCAGGTGGAGACACGGGAAATGAGGGACAGGTGTAACTAATAGATGGGGACGCGATACAAACGGAACAGACACACTAGGTAGGGAACAAGGGAACGAACACAAACTGGACACAAATACGGGGACGGATAGAAAACAACGGGAGAACAGGAGGGAACACTAATACTCAGGGGACAGGGACCAGGATGGACGTGACAGGAACGAGGTGGCCGTGACAGTGTTGGTCGTAAAAAAGGTAGTAAAAGGTAGTAAATTTGACTCTAGGATTCCTGCATAAACCCTGCGGCAGTACCAAAAAAATGTAGGTTTTTTTTTTAATGGAAATGTGGCTGAATTTACGTTAATATTTATGTTATAAAGTTAATAAATTATATTTTATAAGTGGGGATTTACTGTATATATACACAATCACTCCTCAGCTCTCAAAGGAATGCAGAAAAATCTTGACTTTAATTTTAATAATGAAGATTTTAATATAATGCATTTTCTTGAAATGTTTACAGTTTACAGCAAACAAAGGAAAAGACCTTTACAGCAGGACTTTTGAGTATTTCACTTGGGTTTCCATTTATGGCAGAGCCCTGTGTGGACTGGGAGAAGTTTTTGAGACTAATATTGAAAACAAAGGAAAGGCAAGTATGATGTGCTGACTGATCTTCATTTTGCTGATTATAATGATTTTTGTGCATGATATAATGAAAGCTTAATTCAGAATATTAATAATAGACATCAAAATGTCAGGTGGCAGGGTTCCCACGGGTCAGGGAATTTCTGGAATATCAGGAAATTTCAGTAAAGATATTTCCAGACAGGGAAAGTCAGGGAATTTGATCATTTGGGTGCCAAGTCAGGGTATTATGAGGGCAATTTGTTAATAGCATATAGTGCAGTAGCCAATACCTGATGTGTATTTACATGTCTTTGTTCCCAGTGAGTGATTTGTTTTGCTCAAAACCTCTCCCGCTCTAAAGATGTGCAACATTCTAGAACGCAAAATCTTTGCAAAGTCTGTGTTGACATGTCCTTACACTTGCTAACTTGCCAACCATGCCAGGCAAGTGTAAATTTCAAGATATTTGGTTGAAAATGAAGAATTTAAGGACTGGCTCACCCGAAGTGATGAAGACAGAAGAGCAAAATGCAAGGTATGTAAATCGGTCAGACTTCTCTCCAATATGGGAGAGCGTGCACTTACGAGCCGCGCGACTGGGGAAAAAAACTAGTTGCGAAGATGAAGACGCTGAAAAGATCCACCTCGTCTCAACTTCCCATCACTGCACTTCTCCATTCGTCCACATCAAGCAGCTTTATAGCATATAGAGCTGCTTTGTTCAGAATGGCCCATTTTACTGTGGCCATTTCTAGATAAATCATGCATGTAGAGCATGTCAGAGATGGAGTTGAGGTTTTGGTGTGGTCCAGAGATGGAGTTGAGGTTTTGGTGTGGTCCAGAGGTGGAGCTGAGGTTTTGGTGTGGTCCATTCAACACGCCAAGCTGCCTGTATTCAACAACAATGACGTAAATGCAGGTTTGAATTCTATAACCCCTTTAAATGCCATTTTCTGCTCAGTATCCAAATGTTGTATTGGACATTTCTTTATACAGGAGGTCATGGAAATTCTGCTTTTTTGGTCAGGGAAAGTCATGGAAAAGTCAGGGAATTTTAAGTCTGACTTAGGGTGGGAACCCTGGGTGGGATAAAGCAAGTTAAGACACCACTGAGAGTGGAAACTAACAATTCTGTAACATAACTCTTCGCATTGAACATACTAATATAGAGCTACGACTTTAATTAATTTTCTATTGAAACATGCGTAACAACTAATGGCATGAAAATGCCAGGCGTACAGTACCAGGCTCTCCAAGGCATTGGTTTTAATGCATAAATGTAAATACTTAAAACATTTTTATGTTAGAAGAAAATAAATTACCAAGTGTAATTCTAGTAATAGAATCCCTACTTTTATATTTTTATACAATACACATATTATAGAAATAGAATGTCTGTCAGTGTCACAGTTCCCCTCTCTCTCCCGGCAAAGACAGCTGGTGCAAACGCAGACGTCCATGTTTCATACAAGTTTTATTTAAATGAAATCAAAACAAACCCTCTCTGGGAACTATGACATAAACACACCAAGTATGATGGTGAAAAACAAACTTCAGCAAAACAAAAGGGAGAATGGAGAGACATGCCAAAACAAAGCCACGATGATGGTGGACCGACACTGAGGTCCTTAAATACCTCTAACAAAACTCAACAAACCAATCGTAACACAAATCTCATTTATCTGAGCACATCGGCCAGCTGAAACACATGATGTAAACAACTCTAAAGCCGGTGTGCTCCCTAATACTAGAGATGCACCGATACTGATATCGGTATCGGGCCCAAAACCATGCTCACTTGCTGTTACTCGCACTCGACTAAATTTCACCGATACCTACTACCGAAACCACAAGAGGTATATATGATGTAGTTATGTTCACTCTGCAAGTGGGGGCAATGTTGAGGAAGTTACTGTTCAAGTGTGTAAAGATGAAGAAAATGTCAGCAGTCTGGAAATACTTTAAAATCAATAATGATGACAACAGCAAAGCAGACTGTAAGATCTGTTCTGTCATCTTATCAAGAGGAGGAACGAAGCCAGTTACCTTTAATACTAGTAACCTGATAAAACACTTAAAACACCAGCATAAAGAAGAATACAGCGACTTTACAAACGCGCTCACAGCTTTTCTAGGCAGGGAAACCACCAATCTCAGTGAAACTTCACAGTTACATAGGGCTCGATGAGACCTTTCCAAAGACCCCTCGTTTACCCCGAAGACCCCTCGTTTACCATAATAGCCCCCGGAGATCCGGAGTTTTGAGACGAAAACCGTTCACCTGGCCCGGGTGTTCCATTACTTTTGTCCGAAGTGAACGGTTTTCCTCATCTACCTATGGCAAGCCTAGTGGGCGAAAACAGTCTAAGCGAGCCCAGAGTGCTTTGTGTTCATAATGCGCAATTTAACCGAACCGTGCCGCGGACTTGAAGCGAACCGAACTGAGACAACTTACCGAGTTTATTTTTGCCTTGGAATAGCCTTCTGTTAATACCTTTTGTATTTAGTCTTATTATAGGTTTGTCATAATCTGTATAAGCCTGTCTCCAAATTACTTGCACTTGCATGGACACCATTCTAAGAAGTATTGGTATCGGTACTTGGTATCGGCAAGTAGACAAATAAAAATACTCATACTCATATCGGTTTGTAAAAAAGTGGTATCGGTGCATCCCTGCCTAATACAATCTCAAACTAAACAGAAAATGACGTCCATTAGCGGCTCCTGATGGGACATTACAAATACTAACTTACTAATCCTTTGACTGACTATTAAAGCAGCCCCAGATATATCAGAAGATGCCTTTAATGCTTGCTAAAATGCATATGAAATTTCCATTATAATGTTCATGAATTCACCGTGTTTATTTATGCATATTATTGTTTCATGTTTTCTAGTGAAGATCCTGAGTTCCATGAGCATGTTGATGCACTTCTGACTTTTCTTCGCTCTGTGCCTGACTTGAAACGTGCGGTTCTAGATGCTGACAACTTGAGTCAAAAGTGCTCTGCAAAGATCATTACTTTCTGCCATGTCAGGCCTACATTAGAGTCTGATTGTTTTCGGTAAATAGACAATCACAGCACGTTTGGGGGGGGAAAGTCACATTGATTTTGAAAGTCCTGTATGTAAATTACTTTTCCTTATAATTTTTCCCAGCCAGACTTGTAATTTACAACTTGAAATTACACTGAAATTACACTGAACTTTAATTTGCTAAAGAAAGTGCCTAGTTAAATAGGCATTATATTTTTGTATATAAATATGTACAGCACATCATTTTGTTTTACTTGTGCACCCAAGTAATTACACTTGTCCAAATACAGTCAAGAAATTCTCAAATGTGTCTGCCACTTCATTAGGTACAGGCACCTTCTGTGATCTACACATGTGTTATCTGCACATCTGTACCATATCAGTGTCACTACTGTGCTGATGCTGTGTACATTTTTCAGTTTTGACCCTTGAATTTTACTGTTTTCTCTTTTTGGCAGGCTTTATATGAACACAGTGATGGGCAGGGATGAGGAGGAAATCTACTCTTTGTCATTGTCCACATCCACATCACCGTGAGAAAACTATTCTAAGGTTTCTTTGTGTGCGCAAGAACAGAGACAGCAATGCAAAATGTCTGGCTGTGTCAAATAACATGTTTTGTTGCCTTTATTTAGTTTTACTTTTCCCCACTTCACCAGGGCCCTCTCAGATCACACAGAGAAGACAAGAGGAGGTGGAGAAACTCTGAGGAGGTTGGTTTTACCACATGGGTGCCAAAACCAAGAAGAGTCTTGGTGCATTGCTTACTTTTTACACAAAATCAACACATTGTTACACCCAAATTTTGCCATGTGCCTTTCTCATAGACTCACATTTGGAGATGTTAAAAAAGCATTATTTGCATCTCATAATCTTACATTCTACCTTGCAGTCTTTCATTATTTTATACATTTCTTCAAAAGAGGAAAACAAGATGGCAAGATCTTTAGAGACCGAGAAGTGGAGATCTTTAGAGCAGTTTGCTTTTAATATATTTCAAAAATTTCAAAATGCACAAAGAGCTTCTGAACACAGGTTAAAAGACTGTTGAGCTGTAGATCTGTTCTTGCGTTTATATATGTGTTATTTGTTAATGCCACTAAAACTGTGTAGCAGCTTCGGCTACCAGTGAGCTTGGGAATTTTGTCCTACATGTTTACGCTGATATTTTTGTCTTTCAGTCATATGAGTGATGGGCTTCTCGACCTGGATATAGAATCACCTGTTTGCAGGTACAGAAAAGACAATTTAATCTCTTATAACTGGAAGTGGTTAATGAGAACATTCGACAGACCAGCGTTTAACTGGGAAAGACACCACATCCTGTTACATAGTCATTACTCGGATGAGACCAGGAATTAACACTAATGATGTAGTTTCCATATAAACCAGTATGGAGACTACACAATTATTCCTCAGTTCTCAAGATTCAAGATGGTTATTATTTGTCACATACCTAGTTTCACATGTACAGTTTGCAGTGAAATGTAACCCTGAATCACTCCTAGAAAATAGAATTAAGAATAGAAGAATATTATAAACTGGCCAATATACACAAGCGTAAACCATAGGGAGTGATGAAAATCTTGAATTGGTCATGAAGACTTAAAAACAATCAATTGGTTCCATGGTTTCATGTCTAGGGCAACAGAGCACATGGAGTCTTCACCAGTACAGAAAATCTTACTTCGTTTTCCAGTCGTGGACCAGGCCCAAATGAACTGGGAACATTTTTTGGAAATAATTGAACAGATAATGAAATCAACAGAAAGGCAAGTGTGATGTGTAGAATTTTCCTTTGTTGCAGCCTAATCCAGAATATTAAAAATAGAAGATTGGGCAGTCGAAAGAGTTTCCTTCTTCCAGGATAGTTCAAGTCTACAGTTCTTGGCATATGATCATTATTTGTTTAAAAAATGTCTTCTCTTTAGTTCAGTTATGTTCTCTTTAAAATGTGAATTTGAGAAATTCCTGTTTGTAAAGCGTGCAGTGCTGAAATTGATCTTTTATAAACATGTAACTTTTGATATTTCAGTTGTGCTCTGCTGTCAGTTATTAACACTATTCCTGATCTGAGAGAACTTCAACTGACATTGAGATTCCTGACAGTTGAGGATGCTGTCAGTATTGTTCGGCTAATGCAGACCTGTCCCTGCCTGTCGAAGATTGAGTATGTATCCAAATTCTCTGTTGTCTTTTTGGTATTCATTTAAATTCCTGTA
>JBBPCX010069168.1:0-11564 GCA_037974365.1 Hydrocynus forskahlii
TGTATGTATGTATGTATATACACACTGGATAAAATAAGTATTGAACACGTCACCAGTTTTCTATGTAAATGTATTTCTAAAGGTGCTATTGACATGAAATTCTCACCAAAGAAACCAAACCGTAGATGTCCAGAAATTATGTGTAATAAAATGGAATGACACAGGAAAAAAGTACTGAACATATGAAGAAAGAAAGGTGCAAAAAGGTATGGAAAGTCCTGACACACCAGGTGAAATCTATCAGTAATTTGAAAGCAATCCACTTAGTGCAAATTAATATCAGCTGGTTCAGTCCGAACTGATGGCCTATAAATGGTGTCTTATTACCAAACTGTCACATGAGAAACATCTCATGATGGGTAAAACCCAAAGAGCTCTCGGAAGACTTTCACAACCTTATTGTTACAAGACAGACTGAAGGCATTGGTTACAGAAGAATTTCTAAACCACTGAAGGTTCCAGTGAGCACTTTTGGGGCCACAGTTCGGAAGTGGAAAGACCTGGAATTAGCAGGTATAATTCTTTCAAAGAAAACAATAAGCGCTCAACCACCATGGCCTGTATGCATGCTCACCACGCAAGACTCCATTACTGAAGAAAAAGCATGGTGAAGCAAGTTTAAAGTTTGCTGAACAGCATTTAGACGAGCCTGTGAAATACTGGGAGAATATAGTCTGGTCAGATGAGACCAAAATCGAACTCTTTGGATGCCATAAAACACACAATGTTTTGAGGTCAAAAGGCACTGATTATCACCCCAAAAACACCATACCAACAGTGAAGTTTGGAGGTGGGAACATCATGGTACGGAGCTGTTTTTCAACATTTGGCACTGCCATGCTTCATGTAATTGAAGGAAAGATGAATGGAAAAATGTACCGAGACATTCTTGTTACAAAATCTGCTGCCAGGATGATGAAGACGCAACGAGGGTGGATGTTTCAGCAAGACAATGGAAAACATAAGCCTTTATACACTTACTGACAACACCATGTCCTGATATATTCAGAAAGTTTTTAACCAGTGCAAATTGAAAAGCGGTCTTTGCACTGAGGGATATATCCATATAGTGTTCCAGAACTGTAATCAATACAAAGAGAACATAAGTGCTTTAAAACTCCAGAGGGAAAAAGTTAACAACTTTTCGCTGAAGCCATTGTATAATAGAGTTCCCTGTGGGAAACTGGGTTATCAGCATTAAATTTCCTTTGACGTCAGTCACGGAAGGAATTGCTCAGTGCATTACATTTCACTCTCTCTCTTCGCGCTAGCTTTCTTTCTCCAACACCCTTCACACTGTGATGGACAGGCAAGTGGATTTGATTAGAAGACTGTCTAAAGCCATTCATCACCTGGAGCTGCTAGTAGAAACACACATCCAGACAGACTTACAGGGGTTAATTCAGTATTAAAGCTCTATTCCAACGTTATATGATAGAATTTGTCTGCTTCATCTAGATCAGGGGTGTTGAACTCCAGTCCTGGAGGGCCGTGGACCAGCAGGTTTTGGTGATTTCCCTGCTCAGAAACACCTGGTTCACCTCGCCAGTTAGTTGTCAGGTTTAGTGAATGTGTTTGAGGAGGAGAACCATCAGACTGTGCCGGACACCGGCGCTCCAGGACTTTGACACCCCTGATTTAGATTGTTCTGTCAGCTACCATGGAAAATCAATTTGATGTAGGGTCCTTTATTTAGAAAGAGTGAAAAATCAGAATCAGAAAACTTTTTTGATCCCAAATTAGAAACATAGAAACCAATCTGTAGTTGCTTAATTTTGCAACAAAATAATCCCAATGTGAGGTGATGTCTGCCTGGGAAATCATGAAGAAGGGTATCTAGATGGGACTAAAATGATGTGAACACTCCTGGGTTTGGTGGAAAACACTATTTTATTCATCCTGTAATTCGTCCTTAATTCGTCCTTTTCTCAGATAGGAGGGGAAAAAACACCAGGACAGCTGATCTGAAGTGTAATACATGTCTCAGTAGCATATGTAAAGGAGCTAATTGGTGTAGGACCCATTGTAAATGTATTTTATTCTGAATAGGCCTAAAAAGTTAATTTTTCTTTGCCTGACCATTTTTCAGGGATTTATCCACGACAGATCAGTAACATTTGACATGCAAGTGAAATGTTACTAATGGAAAAGTAATCCTAGCTCTAAAAGAGCAAATTAAACTGATTCACAGCTTTATTTACAAATACCATTGACTCAAGAGTCCACCAACTGCCCGCTATCTTCTATCGTAAGTGCGTTTATAGTGAACAGGAAAAAAGCAGACTCTCCCCTTGCTTAAAAAATGTGTGTGCTCTTTTCCTGTTCACTTCTAATAGAAGTTAGCGGGCAGAGGTTAAGTTGGAAAACGCCGTATTCCAATAGAGACATGCTCTTGCCTTCTTCAGGCATTCTGTCCTTTAATTTATTCAGTTGAAACTGACAGTGCTGAATAATGTTTAGCATGATTGCAGGAATTTAAACACTCCCTGTCAAATTACATGTGATATTTACAAATGAAATGTGATTTTTTTCGGGGTTTGGTGCAGAATTTCTATTTATATTGCTGACTTCAACATATTTGACAAAAGTAAAACATAAAAATGTCACATATTGTGCACTGGACATTTTTTATGTTTATGTTAAAGTCAGCACAAATGAGTTATTGTGAATGAGCAGAAGTGTCTTCTCTACAGAGGATGTGCCTTTAGAAAATCAACGAAACATGCATTAATTAAACAAGCTTTTGAATATGATTAGCTCATGCTATTTGAAAATTACACACTTCCAAATTGCAATTTAATGCAATCTAATGTGGCATCAAATTGGAAAGGGAATGAAAGTTTCATCGATTTTTCATCTAGTCTTGTAGCTCTGTTCGGTACGATGTAGCAGGCTGGTGCAGCCATTTAACTTGGGCATGTGGAGAGACCAAAATTCATCATACACCCTACACTTGAGGCCAAAGAAGTGTTGCTTTAGAGCGACTTTTAAATGACCTTGCTCTGTTATCCACTGAACCATCTTACATACAAAAGCTCCAACACTTGAGGCCCAGTTTCCCACACGAGATAGTGGTCAGTGTTCTCACCATTCCACAGAAGTGAAGTAGCCACCAACTTATCTTCAAACGAAGTGTTTTAGACTTGTTTGAAGTGAAATGATGCATTGTGGAGAAACTTAACAACTCAGATTTTCTTTAGTGGTGAGAGGAACCAGGGGTCACAAAGTCTGCCACCCAAACAACCATTTCATTCAATTATCTAAACAAACACCAAGGTTTTTAGCTTCGGTGGAGCAGTAAGCAGCAAGGGGGCCGAAGGTATCTGTTGGCTTCTCATGAAGTGGGCCGTTTCCAAAAACAGCTATTTCAGTCTTATCCCCATTAAGAGAAAGAAAGTTCCGTGTTAACCAATCTTTTACTTCCTGAAGACAGTTTAAGAAAGTCAGCAGTGGGGCTGCCCCATCCAGTTTAATGGGAAAGTAAATTTGGATATCATCGGCATAACAGTGGTAGGGAATTTCAAATTTCCTAAAAATCAGACCCAAGGGCAGCATGTATCATGAAAATAAAATAGGGCCTAGAATAGATCCTTGTGGTACACCACAGGACATAAAAGCTGAGGAGGAAGAATAATTCCCCATGGAAACTGAGAAAGACCTCTCTGACAGATAGGACTTAAGCCACAACAGGACAGTACCTTTTAGCCCAACAGCCTGCTCCAACCTGTACAACAAAATGTTGTGATCAACTGTATCAAAGGCCGCGGACAAATCTAAAAGGACTAGGACTGCAGAGCAAGCTGAATCAGTAGCTAAAAGAAGATCATTAAGATCCTTAAAAGTGTTGTTTCAGTGCTGTGATGGAGTTTGAAGGCAGATTGGAAGTCTTCAGCAATACCATGGGTATCTAAAAAAGTCTGAAGTTGATTAAGCACAATCGTTTCCAAAATTTTGGATATAAAAGGAAGTTTTGACATCGGCCTGTGACTGGACAGGTCTGCAGGATCAAGATTTTTTCTTTTAACTAAAATCTGCATGACAGCATGTTTGAAGGCAGCTGGTTTGCAGCCAGATGACAGGGAGGCAGCATTCAATAAAAGTAAAATACAGGGAGCAATAGTGTGAAGGGTTTCCTTAAAAAGACGGGTGGGGAGAACATCTTGTGGGGAGTTAGAATGTCTTAGACAAAAAACAACTTCTTTTAAAACAGCAAATGTCACAGGTTCAAACCGGTGAAAAACAGCAGAGCTTACGGAGAGTGGGAGCTGATATAGGACTATATGTGTGTATGTGTGTGTTTGTGTGTGAAGGCCTATGAGCAGAAATACGTGGGTAGGTTCACTAACCCACTGAGTAAAATTAAAAGTCAATAAGAGTAATAAAATCTTTTACCAGTGGTCCAGACTCACAACAGACATGGAGGTTAAAATCACCACAATAAAAATACAATCATATCGTAGCCTAAGGCTCTCCAATAAGTCAGCAAAATCATAGATAAAGTCCTTAACATATTTAGGTGGGCGATACACCACAGCGCAAATAATTGAAGGAGAGGAGATCAACTCGAAAAGTTGCAGCTCGAAGCTGAGGTATGAGGCAAGTGAGTGTTGCCGGCAGCAAAATGCAGATTTAAATATAGAGGCTAATCTACTTCCCTCACCGGTAGACCAAGGAGAGCTCAGAAAAGAACACCCAGTAGGAAGAAGTTCTGAAAGGGGGCGAAAGACTCACCAGGTCGGAGTCAAGTCGTACGTGAACACAGCACAGCACACAGTGTGAACAGTCTGAAATTCTTTCTCTGTATTTAACCCGTTCACTAAGTGAAGCAGTTCCCGCCAAATTTTCAAAATCATTCGTCCTCCCCCCACTTTTCCTCTCCCAGACAACAGCCGAGATGTAGAACCCTGGAACACCCCCCCCCCCTTAAAAATTCCTCCGGCTCCATGGGGAGTTTTGTTCCTTGGCAGTTGTTTGCATTGTTTACTTACACTTGTATTGTTTTTAATGAACTAGTTTAAGAAATATTACCTACCAGTCACCTTGCTTTCTGGCAATCCCTGGAAGGCCTTCTGTTGTTTGGGTGGGCACCCTGGTGATTGGTGGGGGTAGCGGGTAGATGGTGAAATAAAGTGAGGTTTATTTTATTGTGGCGTTGTCTGAAATGTCTTGGCATGCTGAAGCATCAACATGGCCCTTCACTGGAAGTAAGGGGTCTAGCCCAAACCCTGAAAAACAGGCATGTCCCAGTACTTTTGTCCATGTAGTTCATGACCACACAGAACCCAATAATAACAGATTTGAATTCAGAGTGAGGATGTTACAATGTATATTTAGATGGAATTCCTTAATAAAAGCATCGAAGTTGGCAGCAATCAGTCAGTATTGCCTTTATATAATAGCTGCAGGCCTGTTCAAGATGACAGACCCGATATCCTTGTAGAAGATAAGGAAGATGTGAAAAAAAAACACTCACTCTAAAGTTCATTCCTCTGGGCACTTGTTCAGATCTAATACAGAATAATCTCCGTCACTGCCTCCCGCTGATAACAAAGAGAAGAAAAAATGTTTTTAACATTTTCAGCAATCCTTGACATTGCTATTTATTTAACTTTTATTTCAAAGGGGTAAAAAATGACAAGCAGTTGTCTTTCACCATATCTCATAACACCTCATTGCAAAGTTTGTCCCTAGACTGCCCATATAATAAAGCTGTGTTTTCATTGCTGTCAGGTCCCATGGTCTCATAGGTCTTTTTGCTATGGTCTCACACCCTTAAATGTAAATCTCACAGGCTAATCACACACCCCAGAAAATTCTGGGCTCTGCTGATTAATTAGCATTATTATAATTCCTCTCGGTCTTCCACCTTTTTTTAAACTGTTTGACAACTAACAGTAAAACAATGCATTTGGCAAGAAATATCAGTTACACTTAATTAAAGACTACGATAAATAGATTTCATAAACCATTCATAGACATTTTTTAAAGACTGCTTTATTCAGTATTGATGCCATTTCACCATAGAAAATGATGTTGGTTGCAATAGGCCTTTATAAAAGTTTATTTAGGCTTACGTCAGTCGTCAGAACCGTTTATGTATGTGTCATGTAGCCTTACGAATGCTCACCTTCATTGAAGTGTTACCAAAATGTCATTTAACCGTTTGGTCCATGATACACTGAGACGCACAGGTCCTATCAGTCAAGTCTCATACCAGACATATACTATATGGACAAAAGTATTAGGACACCCGACCAATACACCAACAGGGACTTTAATGACATTGCATTCAAATCCATAGACTTTAATATGGTCCCCCTTTTGTAGCTATAACAGCTTCCACGCTTCTTGAAAGTCTTTCCACAAGATTTTGGAGTTTCGGTGGGAATTTGTGTCCATTCATTCTGTAGAACATTTATGAGGTCAGGCACTGATGTTGGACGAGAAGGCCTGGATCACCAGCTCCGTTCCAGTTCATCCAAAAGGTGTTGGATGGGGTTGAGGTCAGGGCTCTGTGTGGACCAGCCAAGTTCTTCCATACTGAACTCATCCAGCCACGTCTTTATGGACCTTGCTTTGTGCACTGAGACACAGTGATGCTGGAATAGAAAAGGATCTTCCCCAAACTGTGTCCACAAAGTTGGAAGCATGGCGCTGTCCTAAATGTCTTGGTGTACTGAAACATTAAGATCATCCCTCACTGGGGATGTCTAGTTTAAATCCTGAAAAATACTTTTGTCCATATAGTGTATATATTGAATGTGCGTTACAGAAAGAAAACATTACCTTCCTCTCAGAAGTTTACTTTAGGTCCAGACAGTATGCCAATATAACACTCACATGTCAGCACATCTGTGTAACGAGAGATTATGACTTTGTCACATAATTATGAACGTCAAGTCGCTTCTCCTTCGTTGTGCAACATGTACAATGGCTGAGAATGGAGGAAGCAATAGTCACTACAGTGTTTCAATGTACAGAACAAATCTACAGACTGTGACGGCAAATCAGCGTTAACAGCTGAGAGGAAATTACAGTGCTGCATGGCTGAGGCATCCCCAGCACCGTTTCAAATGCTGCTTGGTTGATAAAGCAAAGATGGTCATTTTATAAAAAGTAAAATGTGGAATAGAGCAGAATTTAATCTCCTCTCCAATTTAGTCATATCCATTTCCACTCACTAGCCAAGACTCCCCTACTAATGATGGGAGGGTGAGGGCCAATACATGCCTCCTCTGAATTATTAGAAGTGACAGACACTTACACAACATCCTGGACAGCTCAACACGCTTGAAGGAGAACACTGACTCAAGACGCCCACACTGGCTGCTATCAGAGTGATTAAACTCATGATCTCCAGGCAACAGGCCCAACGCTTTAACAGTTGTGCCATTCTGGAATTTGAAGTGTTTTGTTTTTGTTACATTCCTTTTTTTTAGTTGAATAAAATGGGTAAAACCAGTTAAACGCCTTGTTAACACATGCAGAGCTGTTGTCAAGACCACTTTTGACAAATCCAGGACAAGAATCAGAGTCAAGACCGAGACCAAATGAGAAAGATGTGGTTGCAAATAATTAAAAAAAAACCTTCTGTGAGACTGGGTTGATTATAAAGTGTGTGTGCTTCTGAAGACACACTGTATCCTCAACTTTAAGATGATCAGGCTTTTCACTGTTTGTCATGATCAAAAGCGCACTGTAGGTTCAAATGAGGTTTAAAAGGTCCACTTTAAGCAGAGCTGTTTCACTTCACTCACTCGGCCCGACATCACTTCTGAGGCTGGAATGAAGATGATGAGCGTGGATGTGGTGTGCTCAGAGTGTGGAGACGAGTTTTGGCTGCTACGTCATTTGCTACCAGGCGACCAATGATAGTGCCCATTCTAAATGGATCTGAAATAATCCAACCACTGCCCGTTTTCTGAATAAGCTTTTGTCAGTCATTTTGCCAACCGCTGTATCAGTTTTCATGGTTTTTTAGGGGGCAATGGGGCTTTTGCCGACCATTACAGGTGCTTTCATTGTGCCTTTTGTTTGCTTGTTTGTTTGTAATAGTCAGTGCTGTCAGAACAAAAGCTCATCTCTAAAAAATGGTATCTGTACAGGAGAAGCAGAAACTTATAATGCTCTTAACTTATAATGGAGATTGATGTAAAAAACGTCCTTTTTTCTAAGTCACAATGAATCATTTCCACTGATCAGTTTATTAGGTTTTATGCAGTGTTAGAAATAAGGAGGGAAAGAAAGGATGGAAAGAAGGAAGACAAGAGGAAAGGAAGAAAAGTAAAAAAAAAAGTGAAAAAGAAAGACAGAAGGAAAGAAAGATGAAAGAAAAAAAAAGAAAGGAAAAAGAAATCGTGGGAAGGAAGGAGGGTTTCTGACTTGAAAGCTGATTGGCCGTGTCCAGTCAATCTTGTTTACAAACTTTGGGTTAAGTAATGTTGATACTATTCTGAAAGCAGATGAAAACGTGACCTTTGGTTGCGTGAACCGTGACTCGGCAATGCAACAATGTTTTGACACACAGCAGCCTGTACAGCATCAGAAATAAGTCTGGTGCAACACCAACTGTAAAAGGGGATGTAAAAACATTTTACAAGAGTGTATTGTCACTTTCAGAGTAAAACCACATATCTCCCAAAACAGTACTTTACAGGAGAAGATTTTTCTGTTGGTCCACTCAACATGAAATGGAGTTCCAGGAGAACAGAAAAAGCGCATACATGCATATTCTTATGTAATGTGCAAGTGGTACATCAAAAGTATAGCAACACCAGGTTCTGATGTTTAAAGGTGATGTTTAACGGGCTCTTATTTCCTCTAGGTGGGTGTTCATCTATGAGAAGGGCTACCAGACTATGGACACAGCTATCGGCTCGGTCTTCACGAAGATGAAGGGAGTGGCCTACACTGAAATCAATGGAGTGACGAGGGTGTGGGACGTGTCCGATTATGTGTATCCTGATCAGGTTTGAACACCCCGCACCAACTTTCATAGAACATTTCAATGGAGGTTTATGTAAAGGTCTGATAAAAAATGAGATGCAAATGATTAGAACCTTTTATAAGAGCCTCTACAGAATTTAAAGTCTCTATAATCATTAAAGAACTATATAGGATATATAGGAGTGCCAGTGGCCACAATATTCAATGCCATGTATACGAGACTTAAATATCATCGTTCAAAACTCCATATGGTGTAATGAAAGAAAAAATTGCAAGTGAAAAACATAATAATAATGATGATGATGATGATGATTATTATTATTATTATAGTTACTTTTTACATGACCGTATGGACAGACACTGAGGGTCAAATCTCAAAAAATCACAAAAAACAACTCCCTTTCATGCTCAAATGTATATCTGATTCCATTCAACACTATATAGGTTAAGGCTGGATGCTGCAGATAAAAGGGTCATATATACTCGGTAGTTAATAACTGATATTTTTACAAATATTTTTTGTCAGAAGTTTTGTAAGAGAAAAAAGGTATGCTTATGGGATGTTATTTACTTAAATATGCATATATTTATAACCAATCTGTTTCCTTGTTATGACAAATTACAGTATTACTCCAGCTGTGAGCAAAGCAATCAGAAATCTGTAAAATCCAAGGTTATTTTTTGTTTGTCAAGCATAAATGCATCACACACAACAGTCAGAGGAAACAGTTTTTATGGAACTTGGTTCTGAAAACTCCCTGTGTGTTATTTTGCACAAAAAAATGAGAGATGGGATGGGAAAATCTTTCCTTTGTTAAGAGCAATAGTGGTGTACTGTAGTGGCTAACACCGCTGCCCCCCATTACCATGTCCTGTTAGCAAAGAATTGTTTAGGAATGTATGTTATTAAGAGTGCAGGTCTCAACAGACTGTGTGGACTGATAAAAATCAGACAACACACAAAAAAGTGCAATGTGTGTGTGTTTGTGTGTGTGTAAAGTAAACATGACAGAGGCAGTGTTGATTCCTGAGCCAAAGAGGCTCAAGAGCAGCGAGTGGTAAACAAAATGATGGAATAAATGGTACAGTAAAAAAAAGAAAGAAAAAAAGACAGATAACAGACAAGCATCACGGATGCTACTGCTAAGCAATCAAAGGAGTGGCAGTTAAAACTATCCTCTATCAGAACCTGAAAACACAACAGAGTTCCTACACTCCTGGAGAAACTGCTGAAACATTTTAAAGAACTATTTTATATAGGCTTTTTTTCTCCTTTTTCATTTCCAGTCGCACTTTAGTGCTTCAAATTAAACCTGCTGTTTTGATCATAGTGCCCTCAAAGACTGACATATGTAAACAATCTTTTCTGGCTGTCTTGTATTGGGCCTCATTCAGTGAGCAGTCTGGGCTGAAACACTCTTTAAAACTTTGTGCTAAATTGATGTAGGCTGAAAAGGTGGCTATCTGTAAAAATAATGAATTTTGATAATCAGTCCGCTTTCTATAAATCTTAATGTTTTGAAAGAGACTGATACGCACAAAGTCTTATTTTTAAAAAAATGAGAGAAAGTTGGTTTTCCATGGCTCTTTAAAATGTCGGTTTCCAGACGAGGAAAAGTCAAGTGCTACAGTAGAGTATTCTGAAGGTTTGCACTGTTACTTTCATCAAACTATCTTTGAGAAGGCTGGAAAGGCTGGAACACATATTGCTATGGAATTATTCTTTATGAAATATGTTTTGATGTATGCTATTTTAGATATAATGTCATCAGCTGTTGTTATGGTCCTTGCAGTTGAATCAGGTGTGTTATGGGAGAGACTGTAGGCCGGTCGTATGATTTGTAGTGCAGCAGCACAGATGCACACTGACCTTGTGAGAGAGAAAAGCACCAGTGATAATGACACTCCTGTTCTAAAAGACCTACCCGCTGAAACAGGATGTTCGTGGTTATGTAATGCGTCATAGCAACATGAAAAAAATAGTATTGCATGTAAAGGGGAACAGAAACAAAAGCATGCACTGTAACAGTGGGCCACAACTCTCCTAATATACCACAACAGTCCATGAACTGTAGAACTGTCATTTTATATATATATATATATATATATATATACACACACACACACACACACACACACACGCTCAGTTTCTCGTGTTTTCTCTTTTATAGTTGCAAGTAACAGATTTACATTCGTTTTTCAGAAAAGCTGGCAATATTTCTCCTAATTTCAAAAAAATATATTGTTCTTTAAAGCAGAATTTGAAAGGAACTGTGAAAACATCAAAATAAGAGAAATGACGCAGTGTTTGCAGAACTTAGAGAAATCAAACAAAATGCCAATAATGATCTTTGACTTACTTCTAGTAGTGTTTTGCCATCCAACTGGTCACAGTGCGAGAGGACAGTGTTGATTACAGCAGTGTTTTTATATTTTCCACATTAAATGAGCGTTTATTCAGGTGATCACTAATCAGTACCTCATCAAGCGGAAGGTGCTTGAGTTGGAGTTTAACCGACACTGGCATGGAATGGTTGTCGTACTCATAGAGATGCTGATTTAAAAATTAATTGCAGCGGTCTCTTATTTTTATATATATATATATATATATATATATA
>JBBPCX010069169.1:0-11563 GCA_037974365.1 Hydrocynus forskahlii
TTGTAAGACCGTTCTGTTTAAGATTTATTGAGCCGCGAAGTTCGAATCTGTCAATTTCTTTCCAACTTTACTGAACTTCCAGACAGAACACCCTCTCCAACAGACCAATCGGCAGGCGTAGCTCAACTGGCCAAGGGTTGAGCGTTCTCCACAGAGCGTTAAAAGGCGGTCAACGATCGGCGCTAGATTCGTCTCACTTCGGAATATACTCTCTCTGCGGTATGTTACTTTCCTTCATCATCTTTTGCTGTTTTTGCAAGACTAGCTGCTTATCCATGTGTTACTTTTACTAACAACCTGTCAGTGGGCTAGTTAGCATAGTGCTCGGTAAAAACGAGATGAAAACAAACAGATCCTGAATTGTGTGCCCACACACTCGAGACAAGACTGTCAGAAGGAAATCATCCATAATATGTCGAAATAATTTCAGATGTGGTCAGTCAATCATGATCTAAGCCGTGTAGTAGCCGAATTTTCCGTGTGTGTGTGTAAAGGGAGAGGGGAGGAGACTTCAGCTTTAAACCTTATCCTACATAATATGATTTACTGATTTTAAATGAGCTATCAAAGATGGGACTAAATATTTGTTTTGGCATACCAACATATTGGAAAATTGAATTAACAGAGATCAGTAACTCATTTTACGTGTTATTGTACCAGATTACCAACATCCAGTTATCAACATGGACTGCCATAAATGCGACATGTGCAACAAGAAGTTCACAGAGAAGTTGAATCTCACTCGCCACATGAAGACTCATACTCCAAATGAGCATGACTGTGACGTGTGTGGGAAGAGTTTTGCCACCAACCCCACCTCCAGCTGCATTTGAAGCAGCACCAACACCCCCACATCCTTCTTTACAGGCAGCAAGAGGCCTGTCTGCTGTGCACAGCTGCTGCCAAGGCTGTGGCAGAGGCCCCCAACCTGGCTGCATGCCGCAATGGCAGAGGCTTTTGCCAAAAAAGCTGGAGGAGAGATGTGGAAAAGCCAGCTATTCCTCACTTTTGGCAAGTACGCTAGGCGAAGTACATTCAGGTGGCTGCTGGAAAATGATTTTTGCTGGGTTGAGTGGTTGCTCGGCGAGTATTGCCAGAAGGGTGAGCAGAATGAACTTGAAGTGGCAAAAGGAGAGCATGCTGGAGAGACTCCCCCTCTGTCAGATATCGTCTTGACAAGAAGCTGAAGGTAAGATAACTGTGTTATCTTTTGACCCATGTTGAGCAATAATCAGCACTGGTGTATCTTACAGTTACATATTTTCTGCAGAAACAGGCATCAAAGCCTGAGTCTTCTGTCTCCAAGTTCCAGCATGACACCAACTATGCCAGTGATGCTAAGCTGTTGGCTGCTGCAGTGAATATTATACTCATATGAAAATATAATGACCATTGTATCACTAGTAGAGCTACTAAGACTTTATGTTTTTCGCTTGTGTTATCATGCGAGTTCGTTATTACAATTAAAGCAATGCACTTAATACTTTGTGTGTGTGTGTGTGGGTGTTTGTGGCATGTGTTTAGCAGAAAAATCTCCTGGACGAGTCTGAGGTGTTTATCACTATGCAGATCACCATCTTGCGAGAACTCACTCCAGCCGCCAGCCAGGACCAACAGGCCTGGTCCATCAGCCCAACAAGAGCCCTCTGTCTCTGCCGACATCCTTTTGGAGGGTTGGCAGAAGGACTAGGAGCAACCGCCTGCATCTGCCCAAGCCCTAGGCATGGCCCCACCTAACATCTAGTGGCTCAAATGCAACGAAACGTACGGTCAGTTGGAGAGGGCATCCAAGTACAAGAATGCCAAGGAGAGACCGTGGAGGAAGCTCTTGAAGGAGAAGATGTTCCACCCACCCCCACCACTTGTGTCTGTCAAGGGAGCAGTGCCCAACATGCTGGCCGCCTTCTGGAGACCAGTCGGCGTGATAAAAGCCATGATCTGTTGCCCCAACACCAACTGCCCTGCGCTGCCTGGAGAGTACCTTGAAAAGAAGGGCTTCGGCAGCTACGCCAGGCAAGTGTGTGGCATTACACCCTCCTGATGGAGAAACTGAAATGCCCACACTGTGAGCGGATCAGGCAGGCATCGGCCACACGACGGTGATGGTGAGGATGAGGATCATCATCAGCAGCAGCAGCACTACGTGTGGCTTACCTACAGTCCTAAGATCCAGATGAACCTCGCCCCAGCCATCAGAAGTATGTTCCCTGCCATACTGTGTGGGAAGCGTGCCATCGACAGAGGAGTGGTCACCCTGCTGAGCGACCGACTCAACTCTGTCTCCATTAGTAACGTGCAGAGACTCCTGCAGCAGGGCCACGATGAGTGATACATGGAGCGGCGTGACCTGTACCAGACTCTGCTGTACGAGGCCCACACAGCTGGATCTTCAGCGGTGGCAGTGTCATCATCGTCTCAGAGGGGCATCCTGTCTTTTGTCAAACCTGCTGGTACTTACACCCCTCCCATTCTCCAGTCTCCCCTTCCATCTGCCCGCGTGCTGAGGCGTGCACACCTGATCATGGAGATGGAAAAGATGCCTGTCTATCGCAACCAAAATCTCAGTGTGACGGGAGAAATCCTCTGCATCAACGGCACAAGAAAGGTATGTATACAGTTATCACATTGTACATCATAGAAAACATGTTTTGACCTGTTTTTAATAAAGACAACACACAATGAATGTTTTGATTTGGTCTGTTTCATTATAAGTTCTCAAGAAGATATACGGTGATAGCCAGGCCACCATGCAGTACATCACCAGCGTGCTGAAAGAGTGGGGCCAGTTTTTGACGGCAGTAGTGGAGTCTGAGGGGTGCTATGCGCACATGGCCAGAGGTCTGATGGACCGTTTTGAACGTGCCAAAGCTCCTGCACCAAAAGGCAGATGCCCTGGGATTTATTGGGCATGATTGGTTTGATGGTGGGTGCAGGTTGTGGTACAACAGGGACAAAGACCTGAGTGCAGGACGGCCCAGTAAACTGAATTGATGGAGCCTGTTGCTGGGCTGGAGCCACCAGGAGTACCGGTGCTGCTGAAACTGCAGGTGGCATGTAGGAGGCGGTAGCAGCAGGCTTCGGCTGGATGGGCTGGTTTGAAGGTCCTGGCTCTGGCTCTGGCTCTGGCTCTGGCTCTTCAAAGTCCAACCTGTAAATGTATTGAACACACAGGAGAGATCATGGCCTCGTTTACACTGTCAGTTAAATGTGACCCAATTCCGATTTTTTGCTCAAATGTGACACAGATCGGATCTGGTCCATGACAGTGTAAACAGGAAAAAAATGCACGCATTCGGATATTTTGAGATCCGTTTCAGGCCTCGTTCATATGTGGAAATAAATCAGATATGTGCCAATGCAACTGTCATGTAAACAGGCAGATCGGATTTTCCTAGGCACTGCGTTCTGCACGTCATTAACTGCGACAATTTAGTACTTCATCGCGGTTTAATGATGTGTGGGAAGTACGTGTTGAAGCACGCAAATGTCAAACAACAACAAACACAAGAAACATGGAGGAAGTCGCTGACTATCAGGCACACTGATGCGCTGCTGATCCCAACCAGATGCGCTAATGTGCGATAGCCCGCACCACCAGAGAGCAACCCCGAGGCGCATCTGCAGAGGGATGGCCCAGCGAAATGTCGTGTCGTTGTAAGAGAGGAATGCGGACAAACTTTGACACAGCAAATCGAAAGTTGGCTTGCTCATTCTAATATTTCGGAGCCTCTGCTCCTCACTAAAGCCCGCCACAATGTTCTCCCACCAACCCTGAGATCTCTCACGCACCCAGACATTCCTCTGAATGGTCGAGGCCATAATAACTGAAACATATGCGCAGGCTGCAATAATCGCCCTTTTCCTTCTTCTCCGCCTCAAAATCACGGTGTTATTTGGCGAATTTTGTATATATCACAGAGCTAGCATTAAGTATATTTCGCGTTCGTCCATCTTGGCTACTGTGTGGTGTAACAACCCCCCTTTGCTATAGCAAGTGTAAACAAGTGAATCGGATGTGTCACAATTAAAAAAAACGTGTAAACAGGAGGTCAAAAAAATCGGATATAGGCAACAAATCAGAAGACCTGCAGTATAAACAAGGCCCATGAGTATTCATTCATGTGCATTAACCCTTTGCTTTCCTCACAGTACATCAATGAAGTGCTTGGACAGCTTACCTCCGCTTCTCACCACACCTTTTCGCAGCGACATGGTGAGGCTGCTCATACTGCACTTGAGGTCTCTGGTGGCGTTAATGATGACAGCAGAGCAGGAGCTTCAGGCAGTGGTTGCTCCGACAGCACAGTCTGGAGGGGCGTGGCTTTGGGCATTACCGTTGCCCTGTAGTTGGCCGCCTTCTCCCTCGTCAAGAAGTTGGAGATGGACTTGTTGATGTTCGGCAGTGGGATGGAGAGGCTGCAGAGGATGGAATAGTCTCTTACTCGGTTCACAATCCGTTTGTACTGGCCCTTGATGGAAGACGTGACTTTGCTGGAAGAGGCGAGGCGATTGGACGGTGGGCAGTTCTTGAGCATTTTGATGAGGAGATAGAGCAGACGGCTGTCCTCGGGTACCTTTGCTGCCTGAGGTTACCTCATCCAGCCAAACTTTTGAGCGGCGCTGCTCTCGGGTATGTCCGTCCCAAGGCAATGGCCAAACAGTGTGTAGCCCCACCTGGACTTGTACTTCCTAACAAACCTGGCGGTGGTCTTGTCATGCTCAGGGAGAGAACCTGCGGTGGTGACGATCTTCTGCCTGAGGTCTCCCATCCTACTTATCAGACCGACCCTGCTGAGCTTCCAAGATCAGACGAGATTGACCATTTTCTTTTTTTATGTTGCAATTTAAACATTTTGTTTTCATATATCTACATTTTAAATATCGTTTACATCAACTTTATTTCATTTAGGACTAGTACAGGTGCAGTGTAAATTCAGTTATGTTTAATTCTTTTTTTGTGAAATTTGCTCCAAATTTATTCTGAAAGTGTTCAGGACACTTACTGTATGCTGATGAAGCCTGTAATGCCGAGATGACCTTCATGACGTTGAAGGTTAGAGCTTTCCTGATGAATCTGAAACATCCTGAGATAAATTAATTTATTTTCTGTCCCTAGAACAACAAAGTCCTAGCGTTTTCTCAGTGTGTGGCCACACGATTTTGAAAATAGAAACATTTCTGAAAGCAGCCACTGGAGGACATTAGAGAGCTGCACTTGTCAAAAGGTCTGATCATATTGAAGTGATTTTGACTGTAAGAGCTGAAAGCAAAGCACGGAGTTAAGCGTGAAAAGATTATCTTATGACAGGATTGCTTCCTAAATTGGCACTTGTTCTGCAACTGATCTAAATGTGATCTAAAATACCACCTGACTTCTGACAGGTCTGGAATGGTCGTTACCATTTCCCCTTGTTAATGACATCTACTGAAGCAGATATACACCTAAGAACCCCAAGGTGGCAACTAAAACGAGCACACTGGTGTGCCTTTCAAAATCTTACAGTTTCATTCAGATGTCTCATCAGGATTAAATAAAGAGTTTCACAGACACATTAATTTCAGGTGCAGATGAAACTGTTCTGAAGACGTCAGTAAAACCACGTCATGAATCTAATCCATTGTTTGATGACGGCTGTAAAAAAGCTATTGATGCCCAGAAAAAAGTGGAAAGACTGTTAATAAACATCCAACTACAGCCCAAGCTCGTAGGACCATCAATGAAATAAAGAGGCAACGCTGGAGGAAATTTGTCTCAAGCCTCAATACAAATACATCCCCAAAAAAGATCCGGAGCTTGATTAAAAATATGAAAAGTAAGGGAAGAGGATCGCATACATCATCTTAAATATCAAGGTAATTTATTAATTACAAATGAAGAAATAGCAAACCAGTGTGCAGAGACATTTGGAAATATTTAATCTATAGAAAACTGTTGTTCTGTTTTCCAAGCCATACAGGTGAAAGAAAAACAAAGGAAGTAAAATTCCTGCTCAGATAATACGGAGCCATACATTCAGCCTTTCTCAATGGAGGAACTATTGTGCTCCATAAGGAATTCCCATGACACTACAGTGGGTCCAGATCAAGTCCATTATTGGTATTTAAAACATTTACCTCCTAGTGCATAGTCGCATCTTATGGACATCTTCAACATAATTATACCCATTAAAAACCAGGCAAGGTTCATACTGATCCCAGCAATTATTGCCCAATAGCTCTGACAAGCTGTGTAGAACTATTGAGGGAATGTGAACCTTTGTCTGGATGCTTGAATCAGAGGGGCATTTAAATAAATCTCTTTATCGGGCTTTATCAGAAAAGAACTTGTGATTGCTGTCTTTTTTATCTGGAGAAAGCATATAATACGACATGGAGATAAAAAATTTTAAAGGACCTGTATCTGATGGGTTTCAGCCATTTTAGACAAAAAGTTGGGGATGAAAATTTGGCCATTTTCATCTCCAGCTTTTTGTCTGATAGATGCCTTCAAGTCCAAGTAAGAACCACTTTTTCAAATTCTCAGTTGCAAGGACAAGGAGTCCCTTAAGAAGCATTCTTTGTTACTTTTTAGCATCAAAATCAATAGTATTCTGTAGCCTTTGTTGGTTACCTGTGTATTTCTTACAGAGGGAAATATATGAGCTCAACTGAAAGACAACTACTAAATATGATCTGCAGATTGCTTTAAGTTTTCTAAAACCAAAACTGTATCCACACATTTCTGCCTCCTGCGGTCTCTCCATCACGACCCTACACTTAATATGGATGGAGAATCCATCAAAGTTGTAAGTGAGGTTAAACTCACTTTAAACTTTTGCCATGACATAACCATTGTAGCTGATATGGCATTAAACTACTACTACTGCTACTGCTACTTTCCCCACAGAAAGTTAAGCACCATCTGTTTTACCATCTGTTTTACTCAGTGGAGTTACACTCAATCTCTTCAACAGTAAAACATTTAAAACTAATACCTTGCCTTTTAACATTTGGGTTTGACTTCCCCACTGTCTGTCTTTTTTCTAACCCTCCTATGGTTTCTTCCCAGATTAACTCATTTGTTTGTTTTAGGTCTGGTCCCATCAGTATTCCTAAAATGTTCACTTACTCTCCCTCATTTTTTAAAACCATGTGTTCAGGGAATGGGTCCTGCCTCCCCTACTATCATGTACATGCTTTTCTCAAAGGTTACATTTACCCCTGATTTTTACAGCACATCCACAACATTTCCAGCATATTGGTACACAGACCTTCTACTGGTTTCTACTGAGATTCAATTAAATTCAATTCAATTTTATTTATATAGCGCTTTTTACAACCAGGTTGTCACAAAGCAACTTTACAAAGTCCAGGTCCGAGCCCCTAGTGAGTAAGCCAAAGGCGACGGAGGCGAGGAAAAACTCCCTTGGCTGGAGGAAGAAACCTCGGGAGGAACCAAGACTCAAAAGGGGAACCCATCCTCCTCATGTCGACCCAGAGAGAAAGGAATGACAATCTTTATGGGGATAAATAACAAGACAGGGCCTTAATGAACAACATTATAGACAGATAGGCCCTCTACAGAGTTGGTTTTCACTCCGTGTCCAGAGAGGTAAATATTGTTGGAAGAGAAACTGAGAGTCCATAGTCCATAAACATCAGGATCGGGAGCAACAATCACCGCCGGAGCTTTAGGCAGCTGTTGCCCCAGCTTGAGGAAGGGCCCGGGTGGAGCCGGGATCGGTCAAGGGCAGTTTTCCACGGAAATCAGTCCGGCAGATGTGCAGCAGTTCCCCTCAGAGGAAGCAGAGTAGAGAGTTAGTTCTTTTTAAATTTGCAGAGGATTGTTAATATCTGTGAGGAGTGCAAGTTATAACTCTGGCATATCTAGCTAAAGCAGCCTAGCTAGAAAGGGCAGAACCAAGAGCTTGCTCAGAGTACCTCAGAGGTGCCACTAGCAGTCCTGGGAATCAAACCCACAACTTCCTGATTGCAGTGCGAACGCCTTAACCACTCTGCTACCAGCTGCCCACATGTGGGTGTCCTACTCTGTCAAAGGCTTTCTCCAAATCCAGACTTATCAGAAATCCCTTTTTTTTTCTGATGCAGTAAAGCCTCACTTATCATGGGGTTAAGGTACCAAGAGCACCTGCGAATAGTGAAAAACTGTGATGTTGTAATGTGGTAAAAAATGTCTAAAAATGCCTATATTTATAGTGTAAACCCTAAATATGACCCCAAATATGCTGTAAAAATAAATTCTTATTTTAAACTCAGCTTAAAACATTACCCTTAAAGAACATGTAAAGGTAAACCCGTATCCGTACTGTACAGTTTACACTGAACTCCTGCAGTGCTAGAATGTAAATACCGATGTTGCCCCTATATAGACTGTACTGTAATTCATACATGCACGTTTTCTTTGATATGAGTAGGTAAATACAGTAATAATTGAATTTACAGTAATAAAAATAGAGGGCTTTAAGAAGAACAAAATGAAAAACACGAGAACACTCGAGATGCTCCACTGGACTGCAGCGTCACAGGGCAACAGCCAATCAGCAGCAAAGAGAAATAAATAACACTCTCGGATTAAGTACTTTCAAATCTCCTGCCTCTGAGTACAGCGGCATCTCACCTTCCTAAGACACGCTTTCTTTGTGTTTCTCTCCACAGTACCAAAACATTTATAGTTCATTTTTATATGAAAATGTAGCTGAATTTACATTAATATGATATTTTTCTTAATAGTTTAGCACTCAAATGCATGAAAAATTATATATTGCCAAGAAAGAAGCTGTGATGTCTGGGCCTTGTCCACCATGCCCCTTATCCTCATACAGGGTTGCTAAGTGTAAAAGCCAGGTGCAGTTACGAGCTTCTTTCCTGATGGGGTACTGTGGTGTAGGGATTTTGTGATTTGGAATTATGTGTAATTTTGATATTCTCCACCAGAATCAGTTTAGGCTGATTCACCCTTATATTTATTAATTGATTAATAAATAGTCAATTAATAATGTATTATTTATTTAGGGGTTTCCTATAAAGCAGGATTTCTTAAGGAGTCCAACACAAACTATTCGACCAGCGAAATATTTCGCTAAAGAATCTTGAATAATTTCTTTGCTAATTAATCTGGTGATCGTTTCTTTGCATGGATCAGAAAACTGGACCCTACATATCCCCCACTTCGTCTGGATTGTGACTCGGTCATCTTCCAGACGACCTAAAGAAGAAGGTTCACATGCACAGGACATAGAAATACAGTGCTTCCGCATTCTGACAACTTTGGTGCATGGTGGACCTATGACAAACATGCAAGTTTTAAAGTAGCTGTAAGACTAATAAAAACACAAGGTAGCACACAGGGAAGAGGAGAATAGAGGATGCCTTAAGTTCGTGACTCCCCCACTTCGTTAATGGAAATGTGGAGTAGGGATGGGGGCAAAAGTTAGTACATGAGATAATGTAGGCGTGTGAAGGGGAAAAATTTGGGTATGTAGGTCACACCAGTGACCTGCAATAACTGATGAAGAAATAATGCAAAGGATACTCTAAGTAGAGGTAATCATAAATGAAACTTATCTAAGGTAGATTAAGAAGAAGGAGAGATTTGGAAGATTAACTCTAAGGTAGATTAAGGAGAGGGAGAGAGAGAGACAACAGGCAGGGAAATGACAAACACAGAAGCAGAAATATAATGGACAGGTTGGGATATTACGGTTACTCAAGGATTGGTAGTCAACCTACAACCTCCAGCTTGCTCTCTCTGAGGACTGAAGGAGTGGCGCCGCTGTGTGGGTGCTGCACCTTCTTGCTTTTCCTCTTGAAGTCCTTTGGACCTTTGGGAGGATGTTGAGTGAGAAAGTCTCTCAGTAGCTGGAGTAAAGACACATCATCTTCCACTGCGGGTTTGTCCTCTTCTTCGTGGTAATCGCAGTATCGCTGTGGGTCTTGGGAAAACTGCGGTGTGTATTGTCGAACCTTGGACGAGGGACCTGGCTTTGAGAATTGGTAGTGGGGCTTGTCCCCATGGTGTTTCCAGGGTGGTCCTGTCCAGTTCTGTCCTGAGAGGGGCCTTCCTTTATCCAGGTGCCGTGGTCGATCGCATGGATCTGGTTGAATCTTGGCCGGATCTTTACCTAATTTGGGTAGTTGCTGTGCTGGAGCGCTGCCGTCCATCTTTCGTCATGGTCTCGGGAGCGGGTCTCAGCATGTTCGACCTCTAAGGCTGTGTCAGGAATCGATGTGGACATACTTAGTATGGTTGTGGCTTCAGGGGTTTCTTCTGCAGAGGCTCTGTGCTTGCTGTAAGCCCTGATTGCTAAGTCGCGCAGCTGCTGGCTGGTCATGATGCGGTGGCAGGCCATTAGACCTAAGTAGTGGCTTAGCATTGGGTGAAGATTTCTGAGAAAGATGGCTTTGCAATCGATGTCTTCTTCTATGTCTGGTTCATTCCGTGATCCGAAATAAGCCCTTCGTAAGGGCCTGTAGTAGGCCTGAGGGGTCTCTTGTTTTCCCTGTTTGACATCAAGAGCTGTGATTAAGCCTTGTTCTGATTCAGGGTCAGCGAATTCCCGTGTCAAGGCTTCACGCAGCAGCTTCATGTCACCTTTCACTCTGTCTGTCTGTCGATCAAGGAAACTACGGACTTCCGAGTCTGAGGTTACCCAGATCAAATAGACCCAATCCTGCGGTGTTACATTGTTCAGTCTTTGGAGGTGAAAGTCAACGTCCTTGAGGTAGGTGTGAACATCATAGCCTCCGGCATGATTTGAGATGAAAGGGTTAATGTTTCTCGCAGCTCTGTCAAGTTCTTTCGTGGTGACACGTTGCTGGTGTGGGATTAGTCTTAACAGGTGCGTTTCTTCAGTGGTGTCGGTCTCTATGTAGCTCTGTCTTGTTTCCTGTTCCATGTGTCTAGGTAGAAAGCTTTGTGGTTTCATTTCAGGTGGAGTGTTTCCTGGGGAACCACAGAATTGTCTCTGGTATGTTTGCACTGTGGTGGGAGGTGTCAGCATCCCATGACTGGAGAGTGCTCTGAATTCTTGCTTTCTCTCACCTGACCTCCTGAGTTCTTATTTTAATGTGTTCAGCTCCTCCACATCTGCCCGGTGTTGGCATTCAGCAGCATGAAGTTGCTGTTTGTAGAGTGCGAGCTCGTCAGCTGTGTGTAGGGCTTGCTTCTGGGCTTCTCTCAAGTGGTTCTCCCGAACCTTAATGTGGCAGTCTTTGTCTTTGAGCTCTTCTTATGCTTCTCTCAAGTGGTTCTCCAGGACCTTATTGTGGCAGTCTTTGTCTTTGACCTCTTCTTGGGCTTTAGTTGGCAAACCTTCTGCTCGTTGCAGCCTTGCCTCGAGGTCCTCTCGTACAGCTTTGTCTTTCTGCTCTCTGAGAGTCGCTGAAGTGTTGAGTTCTTCCAAGTCCTGCCGGAGCTGTTCTTTCTCGTCGTGGGAATCTTCATCCGATGAAAGGAGCTCTCAGTATTGCAGCTGCTTTTCAAGCTGTTCCTCTTGCATCTGGGTGTGAAAGTGGTTTCGCTGGGTTTGTGACAGCAGCTGTTGTGGGTTTGTCTTTTGAACAT
>JBBPCX010069170.1:0-11562 GCA_037974365.1 Hydrocynus forskahlii
ACTGGCGCCCTGTGCTCTTCACAGATGAAAGCAGGTTCACACTGAGCACATGTGACAGACGTGACAGAGTCTGGAGGTGCTGTGGAGAACGTTCTGCTGCCTGCAACAGCCTCCAGCATGACTAGTTTGGCAGTGGGTCAGTAATGGTGTGGGGTGGAATTTCTTTGGGGGGCCGCACAGCCCTCCATGTGCTCACCAGAGGTAGTCTGACTGCCATTAAGTACTGAGATGAGATCCTCAGACCCCTTGTGAGACCATATGCTGGTGCGGTTGGCCCTGGGTTCCTCCTACTGCAAGACATTGCTAGACCTCATGTCGCTGGAGTGTGTCAGCAGCATTGATGCTATGGACTGGGCCGCCCGTTCCCCAGACCTGAATCCAATTGAGCACATCTGGGACATCATATCTCGCTCCATCCACCAACGCCACGTTGCACCACAGACTGTCCAGGAGTTTGCGGATGCATTAGTCCAGGTCTGGGAGGAGATCCCGCGGGAGACCATCCACCACCTCATCAGGAGCATGCCCAGGCGCTGTAGAGAGGTCATACAGGCACGTGGAGGCCACACACACTACTGAGCCTCATTTTGACTTGTTTTAAGGACATCAAAGTTGGATCAGCTTGTAGTGTGTTTTTCCATTTTGAGTGTGACCTCCATGGGTTGATAAATTTGATTTCCATTGATAGTTTTTGTGTGATTTTGTTGTCAGCACATTCAACTATGCAAAGAACAAAGTATTTAATTAGAATATTTCATTCATTCAGATCTAGGATGTCTTATTTTAGTGTTCCCTTCATTTTTTTCAACAGTGTATATTTATAAGCATATATTAGCAAAGATTAGTACATTTAAAATACGTACATTATAGTACATTTGGTGTTGCCTTGATCTCCAACTTTTTATGCTTTTATAATTCAGCATTTTTTATATAGTATCTAATATCACACGTCTGTTGCTACCATGGATTATACTGACAGTTGAGTGATCTACTGAGCCATTTTCACAATTAAGTCAAGTGATCAGAAATGGTAAAATTTCCAAACAATTAAAATGGACCTCACTAAACAATAATAAACTTTGTATAGACTTTCACTGACTTGCTCAATAAAAGGTTCGCCCTTCATTGGAAAAGAAAAAAAAACAAAACAAGTGAGACTTAAATTGGCCAAAACTGCATACAAATAAAGATTACATCAGGTGATTAGACTGTAAGAGAGACCAACAGTAGAAAACATGCAGTGTTGTGCCAGTTCACACCAAAAAAGAACTAGTTCTAAGTTCAGTTCATTCAAATAAAAATGAACTAGTTCATAGTTTTTTGTCACAGCTCAAAAAATGAACTAGTTCACGTTCGTTCATTAAGTTTTTTTTACATTTTCAATACAACGTCATTCTATCTGAACCTCACTCAATCTTCTCCTTCTATCTGTCATACCACTGAACAATCACAGACATAAGTTACATTAAAAACCAATTTTGAGGTTGAGAATAGATCTCAACACTTCAGCAACGCATCATGTTATGCTGAAAGTGAAAAAAACGAGGTGAAGGTATACTGTACTGTATATGAAAATTATATTCAGACAATTTTAACACAAAATGTAATCAAAACGTGTCTGCCTAAAATGCAACATTCAGACAATATCTTTTGAAGTGCTCAGAAAAGAACAGAACTAAAAAGTAAACAAAACGTGAGGTTCTCCCCATCTAAATCCACACCGATTTCTTCAAAAAACGGACTCAAATGTTTAAACAAACTGCCTCCTGCAGAGGCATCCAGACTCGAAGCACCGACCATGCTAGCCTGTAATCAGCAAACGTAAAATGTGAGCTGTGTTCAGTTTCGCGAGAGTGGACGTCACTCATGTTCATAATTTGTAAACTGATTCGTTCAGTTCAGCATTCACAAAAAATAGGAATGCGTTAGAAATATAGAAAACGCCATTCATTGAACGCGTTCATGCATAACACTGAAAACATGCATTATTATCCTGGAAAGATCAATCTAATCATGAAGGCTGGGATGTAAAAACAACTGTCAGATTTTTCCATGAAAATGTTATACTTGACAATTTGTGTGCTAAAACGCATAAAATGGCTAAATTATGTAAATTACATAGGGAGGAGAAAACCTTTTCAAAACAAGCTTGTGTAAAATAATGAAATCATAGACCTGAGCTAGAAGCAACACAAACACATGCCTCAAAGGATGGCAAATGATGGCCACGTTTTGGATGATTTTTCACAGCAAAAGTAGATAAAGAAAACCCTGTTCCACAAATGAGACAAAAATATTATACTTGGTGATTTATGTACAGAAGAAAACAACCCGACATTACATATCTAAGTAGCCAACATTAACCCTTAGAACAGAATTCAACAAATAAAGACGGTCTAAAACCAGTGTTTGCTCTCCTACACACTGTTTGCTGCCCTTTCACTGAGTGCACCTGCAGCTCCGCCACTCTCCAGGGACCCCTCTCTCTGTGGGGTTTCCCCACCCACCCGTTATCAAAAACTATCCTGAAAGTTCTCCCAGGTTCAAAGATCTTGTGTTTGTTTCTAAAACCTAAAATAAAAGGAACCTGGGCATTTTTCATTTATATATATTAGGGCATTAACAGAAAAGTCGACTTCACTGGCACAAGTTGACGCCCCCTGAGAGAAGTCGACTAGTCGTGTGTTTTTTCCTGTGCGCGCGCTTGTGTACACAAGACGAGAGACACATCACATGTGTGGAGATACTTCACTCTAGACCACACAAAAAGCATGGTGACCTGCACAATCTGCAAGTCGGTGTTAAAGTACAGTAACAGTACCAGCATTTAACAGAAAATTCAAGGTATCGGCCTTTGTTTTGTTGAATTGTCATGTTGACTTTAATAAAAGTTGCTCAATGTTGGACACCTGTGTTCCTCCTATATATATATATATATATACATACACACACAAACACACACACACACATATATATACATACATACACACACACACACACACACACACATATATATATATATATATATAATCCTTCAGATATATGCATTTATAAAACTGTACTAACTCCAGCTCTAACCTTCTCTTCCAGGTCACTTTGAGATGCTTGTTGTGGACTGAAAGAGTGTGAATGGCAGGGTGAGAGGACAGACACACTCTTTATGAATTTAATTAAGTTAATGAGCACTACACTGCCTCTCCTGGTCAATCTAATTCACCAGCTGTCAGCGGGTCTACACCACCTCCAGGGCAGTGACACCCCACACAGATAAGATGATAATGAATCAGGCGATGTGCAGAAGGGTGGATGAGATATTCATTAGCATACGGGAGCTTTGATTAGACAACTTTTCATAGGTGTTGCTACAGTGTGTGTGGTTTTTTGACCTTGCTAGCTTTGATATGGCAGAGCTGGCACACACTCATTTTCTCTCTCTTTCTTAAGATTTAGGTCCAGGATTTTCTGTGGAAAGCTGTAGGTACTACTTCAGCTCAAAGATGAATTACAATGATTTTGCGGCATAATTCAATGGTTAGGGAGATAACGTTATCCAGAGTGTTGAGATACAAACTGTTCCAGTCTAGAGAATCCTAATGAACCTGGAACTGTTTATAGTGGTGGAGACAAGAACCAGACGCCTCTGAAAGACATCTTACAGAAAGTTACAACACTCTGATGCCTTACACAATTTTAAAATAAGGTTTTGGCCTGAATTTTGATGTGCAGGGTGTTGAAAACATTTATCACCCAAGAAAATTAATGTTTTCAGATTTACTATGACTTTACCAACATTACATATACAGTCAATAAAATGGCTATACGTGTGCTGTTGACCTCACTCCTGGATCCCATCACCACTTTCTCTACAATTCACTGCAGACTTCGTCTATTCAATTATAAAGAGATTTTTAAAAATCTGTGGTATTTCCTATGAAGAGGTAGTTTACACAATATGTTTTGTATAATTTGGAAAAAACCTGAATCTCAAACAATCACATTTGTAGATTAGTGTTTATATGGGTGTTTTGCTAAATCAAGCTCTTAACATAAGAAAAAAAGAAAAAATATTTTGCTCAAAATAATGCAGTTACACACTACATATTGCAAGACATGTCACAATTGCAATATGTAGCAATAGAGTCACAATACTAGTAACTTGTACAGCCCTACAAGCTTTAACAATATACATACATACACACAACACAGTCGATGGATCTGCTTTAAAAGTGGTCCATATAACTGCATTTAATAAACAAATCCTACCTTTGATAGGAAACACAAACCAAATTTGCTTTTCTATTGCAAAAGAAGGCCAAAGTAGTTGGAAATGGGTAAGTGACTTCCAAAAAGTAGTTTAAAATAAAGTAAAAAAAATTATATATACAAACATTAGAAAGTTCAAAGAACTCAAACACACCACAGGACCCAAACAGAAGTGGCCTGTAGGTGTTATGAAACATGCTAAAAGACAAGCCTCCCATGTCCAGCACCCAAAAAACCTCATGAACACACAGTGAGTTGACTTACTTGTAAAGAACAAGGTGAGTAGGCCTCCACTGAGCCGGGTGAAGACACTGAACTGAGAGTGTGGCTTGGAGAAAGAGACTCTGCGGACACATCTCCATCTTTAGGTCAATACAAAACAAATTAGAGCGACACCTGATCTAGGAACAGGACATTTCAACTACACAGCAACATGAAATGTTCAAATTTGGACTTTGAATACATAGACAGGGACTTTATGGCATAGAGGGCAACCCCCAACACACCTGAGCAAACTCAAGAAGGGTGATGAACTTCAGAACATTGAAACCCACAGCTTTTGAGGTTGAGGTGCTACAGATTTTCCTCCCTTTCATTAATCAGTCAGCCATGACTAGATGGCTGCAAAGCCTAAAAACTCTAGGACCATGCACTTGCCATTCTTTTGCAGTCTTGAAAATGTATCCAAAAGGTTTCTGACTGGATCTACAGTTCCAGGAAAAAAAAAATCTCTGTTCTTAAATTTCTAGTCTTTGGTGAAACTTTAAAAATGTAATTAAAATTTGCCATTACTTTTGCACAGGCCACTTTTTATCCAGCATATGTTCTTTATAGGGGATGTGTACTTTTTTTCCTTAAAAAAAAAAAGTCCATAAAATGTGCAGTTTGACCAAACAACTACATTACGTGGAGGTTAAATAACCCTATTCCTGTGCAGGTTTAGTTTTCAACTGAGGTTTTCGGGCTTCTTAAAATCCTCTCTCCTTAACCACACAAACCACTGACCTACAGGCACAGACAGTCAGTGACAGAGGCATTTAAAATCTCTATTGCTGCTGAGAGGGCAGGGCATTTCCCAAAAAGAGAAACCTGCATGTTTAGTGGGAGGACTCCTACATAATTGTGCATTTAATCCTGCAGTTTATGCTCCCACAACATGTCCAATTTACTAAACATGAGTTACAATATTTCTGACACTGTTCAAGAAAAGCTTTGTTGAGATGAGGGCTTGAATAACATAGCTTGGACTTCAGCAAGTCTGACTGAGACTCAATTCTACCAAATAAATTAAAAACAACATTTTTTCAATTGCATACCAATGACTTAGACTTGAGCCTTAAGACTCAAACACTTATGAACCACAGCACTAAATGTGGAGGAGCATTTTTTGGTAAATAAAATTTTCAAGAGCAGGAAACATTAGTGATGGGTAATATTAATTTTACTAAACTTGTTTTTTCAGCTGTTCATTCATTTTTGATTAGTCACTTTTACATACGGTTGCCATATTTTTTGGTGTTCACTGCTGAAATGGTATTAAATTTGCTATAGAATGTGTGCTGACCTGTTTAGGATGAAAAGTACTGACTCAGAACCCCTGCCTGTCATGGCTCTGGAGTCAACTTGTTACCTGCAACGCCATGATTACACTACAGCCACAACACACACACATATATACATATACATATACATATACATATATATATATATGTATGTGTATGTGTGTGTGTGTTGGTGTTGTGGCTGTAGTGTAATCATGGCGTTGCAGGTAACAAGTTGACTCCAGAGCCATGACAGAGTCTGAGTCATACATATATATATATATATATATATATATATATATATATATATATATATATAGGTCTCAAGGAATTAATTAACGTCTATTGAAAAACAAGTGTTCATGTGGTATTAATTACATACATACGCCCTGACAGCCTCAGGGAACTGTTCCTAAACTGTACATCTACAGGTCCTGAAGCAAAAGGCTGTGTGACATCTTCAGCTAAATGAGCAACATAGTCCTCTCTAAACATGCTTGGTGGCCTTCAGAAAGAGAGGAATACAATGGCTCAGATACTATGACAGGAATGATGAGGAAAGCAGGTGAGACTATAATTAGTTTGTATTAGGGCAAGACTAGAGGACACTAAGGCATGCTAATACATTCTTAGACCGTAACATAGCAAAACCTGAGAAATCACTTCAAACGTTCAGGAATCTAAACATTTGTCTCATTACCTGTCAGCTCAAGGGTTAAATATTGCATAAAAATTGGTTTTCAATTATGAAAAACCAGGTAACACTTAAAACCCTGCTGCATTACACAGACATAAGCATGCCATAAACACATCATGACAGGTGCCATATTTGTTGACATTCATTATGCCCAGTAATTTAAGAGTGCTATTACTTTTATTGGAAAATTTTAGTAGATTATTACCTTATTTTCATGAATCAGTCACACTTCTATTAACGGACAATCTGTTTTGACAACTAAAGATAGCATGTGATATGTTTATGGCCTGGGTCGGTCAATGTAATGAAGCAGGGTTCAAGCAACCTGTTACTAGAAACCGCAAAGCCACAGAAAGCAGTTATGACACATCTGACACATCCTGCTCGCTGCAAATCTGCACAACGTAAACCCACTGGCATACTTACACACACTTTTAAGGACTAAGTGTCTTAACCCTGCTCTCACTTAATAGATAACACATTAAAACACTAAGGGACACAGAATGAAAAAGGGTATGGCTCGAGGCAAAAGGGTCAGAACAGTCTGCTACTCTTAAAACAACTTCACGACAGGAGAGGAGACTAATTCAGGGAACTCTCATCATATTTCTTAGTGGCTTCTGTGGCCAAAAACGTTTAATGATGTAAAAAGTGCATTGTAGAAAATGACCACCATCACAAACACCCATGGAGGGAAAATAAAAACATGTGACTGACAAACTTAAGGATGAACGCTCAACTACAGAAACTGCTTGAGCTGATCTTTAACCCACACTTGACCTCATTGCTGAATTCAGGTGCAACAACTAAAAGAAAACACTCGACCAAATGCATACTGATACAGCAAATTAACTGGGAAAGAGGTACTATAGGGCATGCAATAATCATCAGACATGCAGAGAAAGGGAGGAGGAGAGATATTATTTGAACCAAACACTCTTAAATCACACTATTATTAGTGTTCGTCTGTGCTGTCACAGAGAAAATGAGGTTCAACTCATTAAAAAACAAACAAACAAACAAAAACATCCAGCAAAAAACATGGAACGAGATGAGAAGAGATATTTCACTGATGAGAGATGATGGACAGATAGACTGAAAGACAGACAGAGAGTACCAGAGCAGGAGAGGGGGTGGGCTCTTTGGGGCTGGTGATTACGTTGGCTTTGTTGTTGATCTATAAGGGGGAGGGGACAGAAACAAGACAGGCAGAGCTGACCAGTGAGGGAACAGGAAATGGTGAGATCCATTCTGTAAAATGCAAAACGTGTGGGGCTATTGCATAAACAAGCAGTGCATTAGTGTCAGAAGCTGGACTGGTTAAATGATCCCAATGCCAAACAGGCCACAGCTGCCATGTGGACCAGTGTATCATCAGAACTGGAAGGTTTAGTTGGGCAATAGCACCACATGTTTGGTGTCACATGCATGAAAACTGTTTAACCAGGTTCTGAAGAGGGAAAAAAAATGTTAAGTACACTAAAAGGCACTGAAAGACAAATGAAAACTGCAAGGAAATGAGTACCAGAGCACATGTTCTTCTACGCTATTCTGAGATTTCCTGAAGGAAGCAAAGAGCTCATTAATCTCTTGCTGAAAAATAATTTCCGTACTCTGAATACAACACACCCCGCTCTCCAAGCTTTCTCTTTCCTTATGTTTAGAAAGAGGTTGGGTTAAATTGTACCAAAAAAAAAAAAAAAAGAACAGAGAAATCCTAGTGATGAACTCCTATCTTCATTGCATGATTATGTGACTGTGTATTTTTAGAATGGCCCAGCTTGTAAACTGCTTGAGTGCTTAAACATATTTCTATGAACACTATGTGCACAAAAGTATTAGGACACACCTCTTAATTACTGAATTCAGATGGCCTCTTCTTAATGCTTCAGTATACCATGACATTTTGGACAACGCCATACTTCCAACTTTGTGAACACAGTTTAGGGAAGAACCTTTTCTATTCCAGCATGACTGTGTCCCAGTGCACAAAGCAAGACATGGCTGGGTGAGTTCAGTGTGAAAGAACTTGACCGGCTCCACACAGAGCCCTGACCTCAACCCCATCCAACACCTTTGGGATGAACTGGAATGGAGATTGTGAGCCAGGCCTTCTCATCCAACATCAGTGTCTGACCTCATAAATGATCCACAGAATGAATGGGCACAAATTCCCACGGAAACTCTCAAATCCTGTGGAAAGCCTTGCAAGAAGGCTGGAAGCTGTTATAGCTGCACAGTGGGACCAGCTCCATATTAAAGTCTATGTATTTGAACACTAAGTCATTACAGTCCCGATTGGTGTAAAGGTCAGGTGTCCCAATACTTTTGTTCATATAGTGTAAGTGTAGAAATTGTGTGTGCACATACACAACGGTGCTGTACATCATTTTAAGTTGTCTTAAAGCAATGTTGGCTGGGAAGCAGGATAGCCAATAAGTCAATCTAGGCTTATACTTTACTAGCTGTGTGAAATAGAGAAAAAAGAGATCATTAACAAGTTATTTGTAATTAATCAGCTAAAAAAGCCCAGTTCACGTTGCACTGTAATGGCAAATGGTTAATAAAGAGAGACAAGAGTTAAGTGAAATAAAGTTAAAGTTAATAACAGGTTGTGTGCACATAATGCCTCAAGACTCAGTAGCAGATAGATGATTGTCCTGCACTAAACCTGTCCACAAAACCTTGATTCACAAAAATGAACTGTATCTGAGTGATGAGGCAATTCTGCTTGGCCTCCCATAGAAAACAATCTAATGTCATTTATTTCAGCAAATCCATATTATCTTCACTCAAAACTACCCTCTAATAAATTAAACTGGCGGTAAACTAGGATCACATATTTAATATATTTGAATACACTTATTCAAATATATTTGTTACTCTTCTACTTTGTATGCTATGGGGAAAATACAAACTGATTCACGATGAAAGGGGAATTATAGAACATTCACTTCCACCCTAAAACTCTCACCATTGGAATCTCTGTAGAATTAGACCTCCTTTTCTGCATTATGATGGAAACAAAACACTCACTTTGGTATCATATAACGCATAAATTAATCAAACATGTTGAACAGCTTTAACCACAATATGATTTAATCCCTCTCATCCACATAGCACACCTTTTCATCAATATGAAAGGTGCTTTGGTCATCTTGGCCTTTCATTTTTTTATTTTATTTAACTATCAAAGGAAACAGACGTTCGGAGCACAACTCTCGCTTAAAACTAATCTCGCTATATGCCGAAATTATGTAGAATTAGGGTATCCAAATCTAATCTAAGGTGTAAATCTAATTTAAGGTGTAAAGTTTTCATCTTTATGTTGACTTGACTATGAGAGAGAGAGAGAGAGAGAGCGAGAGAGAGAGAGAGAGAGAGAGAGAGCGAGAGAGAGAGAGAGAGAGAGAGCGAGAGAGAGCGAGCGAGAGAGAGAGAGAGAGAGCGAGAGAAAAAGAGACTGACATTCTGGTGCACCCTCTTTGTTGATGTATAACCAGTGAAACATAAACCCCTTGACTGGCTCTCATGCTGTTAGTATAAAAGCCCATGGTTCAAATTTTTAAGTTGAGATAATAGTCCCATAGTCTCTTGGCAAATATTGAAACTAGGACTTATCAAAGAAAGAAACTATTTCTTCAAAATAGGTCATTTTTAGCTAAATAATTATTTTGACAGAGCAAGATTTTGAGTGGTTGATTTTGATCATTTTTGAGTTGGCTGGAGGGGCAAGGTGGACTTCAGGTCTGTGCTGAGTGCTTTTAGAAGGCATACAGTGAAATGTATAAAATCCCAGTTTCACTTCTCTGCGCTGGTGAACTTTTGGTAAATAAAATCTTAGTCCTATACAGTGCACCAGAGGTTGTGACATTTCTAAAGTTATAGCACACAACAATTCGTTTTTGAATCCTGACATGTAGACTTGAGCCATAAATTAAAAAAAAAAAAAAAAAAAAGAGCGGAGAGGTGTTTGGCAGCGGTCGGCTACTTTTCATGTAAATGGATTCATTTCCTGCTGTACATGTTCCAGAACTGAATGAAAAGAATACTTGACACAGAGCCCAAACAGCAGCTTTGTTAGTAACGATGGTTACGATTTGCTTATTTTATTTCAGAGGACAAGTGAGATAAGCAAGAGATAAACCAGCAAAATTCAAATGAGCTTCAATTCCCCCAGTTTCTGTGTTTTGTTACTCTTTGTTATCATTGTTTAGACCTTTGTGTCTATCATGGTTATACAGTACTTTTGTATTTAGGATGAATCAGAATAAGAACTTTGCTGCTAATTTTCCATATTCTGTGAATGTCTTTTTGGAGTTCAGGGTTGAAATTGCCTAACATTTGTTAAATAATGCTTGTTGACTTGTTTAGGATTTGAGAAATGTAAAATTTGAGACTTGCTTGCACTGACTCAAACCTCGACTTCAGACTTGCCTGTATTGACTCGAGGTGATGCAGAATTTGCACATCTAAGTGTTTTAACATGTGTTTTTAGCAACTGTTCAATAAATATATAATCTATAGAAAGAAAGAAAGGCCAACAAAGACAGAAAGAGAGAAAGAAAGAAACTGATAACCAAAAGATTAAGACTAGCATTATAAGAATTATTCAAAACATTGCTAACATGACCAAAAGCAGAAAGCCATCAACATTCTGAAAACAACTTCATGCTAACTGGTAGATACTGGCATCCAAACCACTGCTGGCAACATCAACATGCAAGGATGAGCTTTTCCTTTAAGAACAGAGAAGAGCCAGGCAGGAACTGATAGCAGAAGTACTGTATGTGTGAATCCACTGGAATCAACAAGCCAATGTTTATCCATTTTTCAATCTAAGAGCTTCGTATAGAACAGCACCAGACAATAAAAAAACCTAAACCTACCTTAACACCATCAGGCTTCTTGTATGGATTCTTGCCTGGGGAGAAAAAAGGGGCAACAAAATTAGAAGGATTGGGAGCCTGGGGGTATACATTTTACACACACACACACACACACACACACACACACACACACACACACACACACACACATACACACACATACACACACATA
>JBBPCX010069171.1:0-11561 GCA_037974365.1 Hydrocynus forskahlii
ATATATACTAGTAAATTAGTGTCATTAACTTTTTCAAATAGCATGATGACCAGAATGAGATCCTGAATGCATTTTGTGGGAAATGCCTGACAGTCAAGATCATCAAGTTCATCGTCATGTTCATCACTTTCATTTTGTTATGAACCTCTCTTCTCAGATTTGAGCTGGTGCAGAATCAACCTCGATAGTGTTCCTGCTCGAATGCCCTCTGAACTGGTCTGACCACCATGGAGCCGCCATCATGCCCCATTCACCCTCCTGATGAGACCAAGATCTGTTCACCCTTGTGCACACCGGCTTCACACTATACTCCTTTGCATTTTCATACTAACACATTCTTAAATGATAAACATGGATTTAAAGGAATAGTTTGGCCAAAAAAGTAAAATATTTCCATTTCCACATCAGCCAAGACATTCTTGGTGTCCAAATTTTGCTTCTTTAGTTTACCGCTGAAGCTACACAACATGGACAAAGTATTGGGGCACACCTCTTTATGACTGAATTCAGGTGGCCCCTTACCTCCAAGTAACAGCAATCTTAATGCTTCAGGATACCAAGACATTTTGGACAACGCCATGCTTCCAACTTTGTGGACACAGTTTGGGGAAGAACCTTTTCTGTTCCAGTATGACCCTGCCCCAGTGCACAAAGCGAGCTCCATAAAGACATGGCTGGAGGAGTTCGGGGTGGAAGAACTTTACTGGCACAGCTTGACTCACAGCTGCAGCTCTAAACTACAAAAGTACCATTTGGTCATTTAAAATCTCTTTCCTGATTGGTTACATTTGGAGTAAGTGGAAAACTGGGTACATTTGAATTTTCTCCAAACTATTCCTTTAATTCTCATTCACAGTCACAGGAACAGTAGTAACTGCTTGCGACTGGTTAGTCTGTATCATTCTTATGATCTTTTTGGTTTTTATTCATTATTCACTACTACATATTCATCAGTCAGTTATTATTCCTGTATTTACTGCTCTTGCTGTGGTATTGGTTTTGGTCTCTGGTATCAACCTGAGGAAGTTGGGTTCCCCTTTAAGTCTTGGTTCCTCTCACGGTTTCTCTTGCTTGTTCTAAGAACATTTTTTTTCTTGCCCCCTGTCACATTTGGTTTACTTCCTTGGGACTTGGACCCAGATTCTGCAAAAAAAAAAAAAAAAAAAAAAAAGTACTGCACAAATGTGAAAAAGTACTCTACAAATACATTAGAATTAAACTAAAGAAATGTAATATGTAAATCCTAAATGGCATTTTCATAACTATACATATTACATACACAATATACATTATTATGCTTAAGAGGATTCATATTTGTCACTATGTTAATCATCATCTCTACCACCTCCTCGCATGAAACACTATTTTTGAGTTTCAGTGCAGTGGCTTTCAGAATGAGACCACTTTTATTGCATATTTGCCATGGCAACAGTTATAGCACCAAGGACACCGATTGTTTCACCAATCAAATATTAATGGAGCCACATTCCATAAAAGCCGAACTTTTTTCCTTTTTTTTTTTTGGAGGCACGGGCGAGCTGTAAACAATCGCTTGACCATGAAAGACGAGAGTGTGCAGCGTGATACGGTGACATGCGGCCATAATGATATAATTCATATTCATACTTTTCAGTCTGATTGACTGGGGCATTTCTGTAAAACATCTCGGTCGGTTACCATGGCAACACCACGTTTTACTGGCTGCAGCGCGCACAGAGCTGTAATGCTATAGCATTCCATCACTACACACACACATACACATACACACACACACACACACACACACACGCGCGCACACATACCCCGAGCAACCCATGCCGCGCGCGCGCGCGCACACACACACACACACACACACACACACACACACACACACACATCGAAGACAAGCAAGCAAAACGCAGTGTACAATCTTTTTTTTTGATCTACACATAAAACCATGTGAAGAGCAACACACACGCATTCATAAACAACTGCACACATTGGCAGGGCACAGACACATGGAATAACTAACAAACTGTGTATGTAGTCTCCAATATGACACACCTACAGTATATGGGATAGAAATAGTTAGTACATTCATCAAATACGTAAAAATCCAAAACCATTGCGCCCGATACACTCACACAAGCCGCACATGACGATGCTGACCTAAGATTTTAGCACTTGGAATTCTCTTCGTCTGCCAAATGAATGGAATGGAATGTCAGTGTCACAGAACTGTACACTAGTCAAATAATATCTGGCCAGAAATGGTTCAATTTGTGGTCCTTTATAACTAAGGGATAGCGTCGAGTGGCGCTGATAAACTGTGCAGCAATAGCTACACTCTTAGCAAAAACTGTTCTATATATTAACAAAGGTTCTTTCACTCACACTAATGGAAACACCTGAACACAACACCTATATGAGCTTATTTGAAAATTCCAGTGAATAACAAGAGCTTTTGTGTGGCTAGGTTTGTTTTTTGTTTGAGAAGGTCTGGCTCACAATCTCCATTTCAGTTCATCCCGAAGGTGCTGGATGGGGTTGAGGTCAGGGCTCTGTGCGGGACAGTCAAGTTCTTCCACACTGACCTCATCCAGCCATGTCTTTATGGGGCTTGCTTTGTGCACTGGAGCACAGTCATGCAGCAACAAAAAAGAGTTTCTCCAAACTGTTGCTACAAAGTTGGAAGCATGTAATTGTCTAAAACAAATAGCATGCTGTTATATTAATATTACTTTTCCCAGGAACTCAGGGTATGAGCCCAAAACCCAGCCCAGATAGTGAGTTCAGAGCTCAGTGGTGATATGGTTTCCATAACTCCAGCTGACGCTTGGCACTGTGTTGTGACTGTAGGATTGTGTGCAGCTGCTCAGTGATGGAAACCCATTTCTTGTGCTGACACTGCTTCCAAAGGCAGTTTGGCACTATTTAGTGGCACTGTTTACTGGATAATGCAATTTTTTACATGCTATGCACTGCAGAACTCTGATCTGCAAGTCTGTGCAGTCTCCTGCTTTGTACCTGAGCTGTTGTTGCTCCCACATGCTTTTACAATGGCACATACAGTTGACAGAAATTTCACAAATTGACTTACAGCAAAACTGGCATTCTATGATAGTAAATAACATTAAAGCCACTAAGCTGTAAGTACTCCCGTTCTCCCATTTTATTTCTTTCTCTAAGGAAATTGTACATGCTTGGTGTTATGCAACTTAAAATTAATAAGGGTGTCCACCTACATTACATGGACAAAAATATTGGGACACACCTGTTTTTCAGGCTTTGCGCTAGACCCCTCACTTCCAGTGAAGAGCAATCTTAATGCTTCAGTATAGCAAGACATTTTGGACAACACCATGCTTCCAACTTTGAGGACACAGTTTGAGGAAGAACTGTTTATATTCCACTATGACGGTTCCTCAGCACACAAAGAAACCCAATACTTTTGTCCAGCTGGTGTAACTTTTGAGTACGGTACGGTCCCCACACACTGCTTCCCGGGCGCTGTGTTCCTGGCTGCCCCCACTGCTTACTTGGTGAATGGGTTAAATACAGAGAAAGAATTTCACACTGTTCACACTTTGTGCTGTGCTGTGTTGTGGTGTTGTGTATGTGGATACTCTACACTTAGAACAGGTCTTATATTTCCAAGAGCATCCAGTCAGCTCATTCTAAAGAATAAATTCAGCTACCCATTCCACAAGCCCATCATGTTCAACATGTCCAAAGCTTGAGGGCTATAGCATCTTCAGGATGAGCTGGAACTGATCATCCAACATCAGTGCTGTTGTGGCTTTGGGATCAACTGGAATGGAGATTGCGTGTCAGGCCTTCTCATCCAACATCAGTGTCTGACCTCATAGATGCTCCACAGAATGAATGGACACCAAGTCCCAAAAAACACTACAAAATCTTGTGGAAAGCCTTCCAAGAAGAGTGGAAGCTGTTAAAGCTGCAAAGGGGGGACCAACTATATTAAAGTCTTTGTATCTGAATGCACGGTCATTAACGTCCCTATCCATATAATGATCAGCTGTCCCAGTACTTTTGTCCATATAGTGTAGGTGTTTCCAGGAAACTGGCAACTCTGTGTATATACATCAAATAAGCAAATGAATACTGATTATCAAGACAACCACCCACTGTTTTGAGCCACGCTAAGGTTTTCATGTTTTCAAGTCTGTCTGAACAGACTTATGCAAATAGATTAAATGAAATCATGTCTGTTGCTTGTAGTAAATGTGCCAGCACAGACGCAATATTGCTGGAAATGTTCTATTCGGCTGCCTCGAGATGTGGCCACATATTTGCGTTCCAAGCTGACAGTGCAAGCAATTTTATGATGACCAGGCGGCAGCAACGTGAACCAACACTGTTTTGGGGACGCTGATGAATGCTTCATCTTTATTGATAGCTTGTCAAAAGTCGTACAACGAATTTGTTCTCATAGACATTTATATCATATGGCACAGGAACATGCAAGAGAAAATAAAACATAATATGTTATAGACTTAAAAGAATAGATAACTACCAACAAAGCTAATGGCGCTAAACATTAAAAGCCATTAATGACATTAGAATGTTTGGTCAAGCTTTAGTCATTGCTTCAAAAGGGGCAATATATATATATATATAAATATATAATATAGACTGTTACATGTTAAAAATACATGAAATCTTCAATAAAACAATTATAATGCCCGAGAGCAATGTGGCATATTACTAATCATCATCTAGTCATTCATGAGATTAATAACTAGGTGTCCTTCAAAAATCTAAAAACTCTAGATATTGCATAGCTTGTGTACTGAGAGAGTGACTACTAAGTTAATTAAACTCTGAAACCTTGTAGAGATATCGCCACCATGCCATAACCTATGGGGACCATTATTAATTCTCAAGGCTATAGGGATTGTATTCTCATTCTTAATATCTTATTGACACCATTCATACAGGCATGTAGGTAAAGCAGCTATTAAAGGGATATACTAGCATTTTTCAACCCAGCCTATATTTGCTGCATTTAAAACATTTGTTTGATTACCACAGATAATAATATTGATCCCTTTTTCTTGAGCATAGAAAAGCACAGAAAACCCATTGGCCTAAAGATACTCCTAGTCAATTGGAAGCTGAAGAATTCTATTAAAAATGCTTGTATCTAAAATATTTTGGACAAACACATATGTTCTTTTACAGAATTGAAAATGGCTTATATTTCAAGAGTTTTGAGTCGTTCTCTGTTTTTTCACTATGTCCAGGGAAGCATATCAAAATTAACGTCTGTACAGATGTGACAGCTTCGGTTGAAAAACGCTGTGGAATTCTGTTGGCAATCATTGCTGAAGCATTTATTTATCAAACTTAAATTGGCAAGCTTCAGGCAGAGAGCATTAAGGAATGCAGGATAAGTAACCATATATAAACATTTCATTTTACAGTGGAATAAATAATGCGTGCTGCGCAGTAATTTCTCAACAAGTTGTAAAAAAAATTGCTGGTTTGTCAAGATATATTTTAGGCACCAAAAGTAATAGGCATTTCTCATATTATACTGACTGATATAAATAAGCATCCACAGGACAGAAGGAAACATAATGCAGTGAATGTTCCTGACAAAGAATGTGTGAACATATTGAAAATACTACTGTTTCCATCTAGGAAAAAGAAGAAAAAGCTTTAAATGTAGCTTAAGGTTCTGTAAAATAAACAGTGATTAGAGTTCTGTTGCATTAAAATAACACACTATGCTATGTTGTGTTAGTCATTCAAAAAAACTGTGTCAACCTCCAACTAATTCTATCAAATATATTATAACGTCTACTTTACATAGAATAAGACAACCATTTTCTTTTACTCACTCATCAAGAGGTCATTTCCATGTGGTGCTTTGGAAACAGTGTGACAGCTGAGAAATGCCACCAAATTAAATACACATGGACCTCTGGGGGTTTGGCTTCCTATCGTTGGAACAGTACAATCTTTGGAAGTGTTCTGTGAAAACGTACAAGGACTGTGGAGCTAAATTGGGTGTGTGGTGTTGGGAAATGAGTGGAATACAATCACTCAGAAAGACCTTTTGCAGCTGGAGCAGGTGGCATTCTGCCTCGAGTGGTTCCCTGCAGGGGCACACATACACACACACATACACGTGATCTTTAGCTTAGGGAGATACAATAAAAACAGTAATAAAATTGAAAGGACACTACCAGATTTTACCACAGACAGAACCTGGTTAGTTTTTATCCAGGGCTTAATCTGTCCCCAAATAAACCAGATCTGTTTCAGTGGATACTGCACCTCAGTAACATACTAAATACATTTGTGCAACAAAATACATCTGTAGCATCTAGAAAAATCATAATGTTTTACAAACACTCACAAATACACCATATGGACAAAAGTATTGGGACGTCTGACCATTACACTAATAGGGACTTTAATGACTTTGCATTCAAATACACAGACTTTAATATGGAGTTGGTCCCCCCCTTTGCAGCTATAACAGCTTCCACTGTTCTTGGAAGGCTTTCCACAAGATTTTGGAATTTCTGCGGGAATTTGCCCAATCATTCTGTAGAGCATTTATTCATTCTGTAGAGAGGTTAAACACTGATGTTGGATGAGAAGGCCTGGCTCACGATCTCCATTCCAGTTCATCCCAAAGGTGTTGGATGGGGTCGAGGTCGGGGCTCTGTGTGGCCAGTCAAGTTCTTCTACACTGAACTCATGCAACCATGTCTTTATGGAGCTCGCTGTAATAGAAAAGGTTCTTCCCCAAACCGTGTCCACAAAGTTGGAAGCTTTGCATTGTCTAAATTGTCTTGGTCTGCTGAAGCATTAAGATTAAACCCTTCACTGGAAGTAAGGGCCCACCCCAATTCAGTAATTAAGAGGTGTGTCACAATACTTTTGTCCATATAGAGTATAACAATGTGGAAAAGTGAATTTTAAAGGCAACTCACGGCATGCACGCAATTTCACTTTCAATCCCTGTTTAGGCAAGAATGGTGACAAACAGTGTTTGATGTTATTTGGCTCTTTCTATCACTAACACTACTGATGTGTGCTGGGTTTCTCCAAAACCATATTAGTTTTAAGATCATCATAAGCTGAGCGGGCGTTCAGTGTGAGGCTCACTCTACCTTTTAAGAATGATCTTTGAGAGAAGATTCTTTTGAGAAACCCAGCCCTGATTCTCCATCTTCTAAAAGACCTAAATAAGTGTTTAAACCAGAACAATGAATTTTTTCAGAAAAAATCTCTTGTTCTGGGCCAAAATAACAAGGCTAGAACATCATAGCAATTTAAGACATATATAAATATTGATCCGAAAAACTGGCGTTTCCCCTGTCCAATTAGATATTTTCCCTTGGACAGCCCAACCAGTATCAGCACCAGGACTGCCTTTTGGACAGGAACAGCATTTTAGTACATGGCCTGAACCTTTCTGTGGCTGGTGAGAAAGTCCTAACTTACCTTTAACTATATGACATCTGCAATGCTAAATGGTTCTCTTATTAGGAAAAAAAAATCTCTGCACAAGAAGCAGTAACGTTCAAACAAAACTGTAGACAAAATGGTAAGATGCTCGCAATTATTCTCTTTTTTTCCCCCCATTAATCTGTCATCACTGCTTAGTGTTCCAAGACCTCATCATCTACTAATTAAGCCCTGGTTCAGTCTAGGCTGTAGACAGTAACAGCATTACTTTGCTGACTGTTGTTTGCTAAGTAAACACGACGAAAATAGAAGAAAATACTAAAAATATATATTTGAAAAAATGTTCAGGGTTTCTTTACATTGCAAAACCACTGAAACACACGAGGTCACGTCACTGTGAATCACATGGGGAAGATCTGCTGCAACCAAATTGCAGTGATAATTTTATTCACAATAACACACAGCCTTGGGTATGCCATTGTTTAAGTGGCATAGTGTGGTGAACGTGTCTGAGCAAAAGTAATCCTACCCCTGACTGGCCCTTTCCATAGTTGACATGTGCGTACAACAGCATGGCGATGTCTTTGTGGCCGGCCTCCAGGGCAATGGACAGAGCGGTGCTGTCATCCTACACACACACACACACACACACACACAGACACACAGACACACAGACACACAGACACAGGCAGACACAGGCAGACACACACAGACACAGGCAGACACAGACACACACAGACACAGGCACACACAGAAAGACACACACACACACACAGAAACAGAGAGACACACATACACAAACGTATATGAGCATCAGAGATAAATTATGAAAAACTGGTTGCTTACTTTTATTGTTGCAATGTCAACAAAGTCAGTGATGTCCGTTATGAAAAAATGTCAGCATAGATTTGAATTCCAGATGCACTGTCATTTTTTACATCCCCAGGGAACCAACAAGGCAGTGAAAAAAGTATTTGCCTCCTTATATTTTGTGCATATTTGTCACACTGAACAGTTTCATATCCTCACACAAAAGGTAATATAAGAAGAACATGCAAAACAGTTTTAAATAATCCTTTCAGTTATTAAAAGAATAAAAAAAACATTTTGCAACACCTGCACTGACAGCTTGTATCTACATTGTGTCGATGTCCATTTTTTCAGTTCCATGTATCTTACAGGTGCGCTTTGCAGCCCATCCGTTTTCCTGCATCATTTGTTATCCCCTTTTACACCGTCAGCCACACCCACCCACAGGACCCCTTGAGTGGTGGATCATTATCACAGCAATGGCATTGACACGGTAGTAGTTTGTGTTTGTGTTGCACAGAGTGGATCATTCACAAGAGTGCTGCTGGGGTTGAAAGTCCCTACAATCAGAAGGTTGTAGGTTCTAATCCCTGGATTGCCAGTGGCACCACTGAGGTGCTCTTGTAAGTTACCGTCCCCATACACTGCTCCTTGGGCCATTGGTGGATGCTCATTGCTTCACTTGGTGAATGGGATAAATGCAGAGAAAGAATTTCACATTCTTCACATTGTGCTGTGCTGTGGTGTGTTCATGCATTACTATGAGGGGCTTTACTTTAAACATGGTGCTCCTCGCTGTCCACTGTATACACATCTAAACTGTTGGTCCACCTTGCAGATGTAAAGTGACTGATGATGGTTCATCCGATGCAGCAAAGTTTGTGTAAGTCATTCACTGCTCAGTGGTCAGTTTCCGGTCACAGGACACTCTTGGCTGAATATTTTTAGTTGATGAACTATGCTCAGTCTATAGCAACGAAACTGAGGCATTTAAAAACTCCAGCAGTACTTCTGTGTGACACACACACACACACTTTGTTATGCTGAAAATTATCTACCACCAAATAAAGCCTGCTCACTGGTGGTCCTGACCACTGATGCAGAGAAACTGTTGGTATATATCTTCCCTGTAACTGCTCACTAAACTAATGCTGGAAAACCAACTGATTTTGCCACCTTAAGCAGCAACAGCTGCAATCAAATGCTTTCTGTAACCACAATGCTCGGGAGGAATTTTGGACTCTTCAGACTCTTACAGATCTTCAGATCATGATGACCAGACTGACTCTTCCTGCAGGATTTTCCGAAGCAGAGGGTAAAATTCACTGTTCTGCAATTATGGCAAGTCACCCAAGGCCTGACGCAGCAAATCATCACCACTTTATTAGACTGTAGATGTTATGAACTTTTGGAATACACCAGATGTAACGGGACCCCTGTCTTGCATAAAAAGATCCCCTTGAATCATCAGTCCATCAATTCAGCATATTCCAAAAGGCTTGGGGGTCTGTGCCCCCCTTTAGCAGCATTTTGTTTTTTGCACTGCAGTTTTCCCAACAGTACAATTTTTTCTAGTCTCCTAATAATGACAGATTTATCCATACATTTACATATATCTGAGGTGATCAAAGGCTTCAGATCTTTAGATTTTCATCTGACTTTTAACTTTTTTTTCCTTCAATATATTAAATGATTAAAAAACTATAATACTCTGAATATAAAAAATTGTGTGACAAATATGCAGAAATTAGCAGTTTTTTTTATTTAGGCTAATATTTCTCTGATGAGTAAACACTATATACATGCACAAAGTGTGTCCTATAAATAACAATAAATGACTATAAATCTCTCCACCCATTTAGTGTAAACTCAGCATACTGACATTTCCACCCTTAAAGCTTTAAAAAGAACCCCCATCTGGTAGTACATTTTGCCATTAAAATAATGTACCTTACATATCTTAAAATTTTTAAATACATTGTAAAAAAAAAAAAAACCCACATAACTTTATTTATTACAAATAAATTAGAAAAAAAAAGCTACTCATGTGCCTCTTGTTATGCTCTGGGTCATGACATATGAATATGAATATGAATCAAAATCAACCTGGAGCAAGTCCTGGATCTGGAAACTGTTGGAAAATGATGCTTGTACATCAGTGTTTATATAAATATAAGATGTTTGCACTTTTTGCATGCGCTTATTTTAAGATGCGGGAGAAACTGGTTTTAAACATGAGCTGTTAACTCCGCTGTTTAACTGCCCTGCACTTATTGCAAAACATCCCTATAGCTTTAATGGCAAGAGGAAGCACACAGCATGGCAATGTCTAACACACAAAACAAATATTTTATTATGAATTTTTACTTTTGCTGCTTTCTAGAGGTTTGTAGAAACACTGCTTGCCATACAGTGTAGCATATAGATCCACAATCAAAACAGGAGAGGAGCTTGTTTGCCCTCATTCAAAAAGAAACAGCTCAAAGCTCAAATGCCATCATTAAAACCTGGAAATGCAGTTTAGGATATTTAGCTCACATTAAACTCTTAAATTTTTCCTAGATGGGGTTTATTCTAACAATACTATCAAAAGTATGGATAGTGTTTTAAATGGTTTTATCACTTCTTTAATTTCAGCATGATTAGCATAACAGGCTGCAAGTGTTGAACAGGGGGGGATATAATCTTTAGAATTTTTGGGCTTCGCCCAAAGTTCTCAGAAGGTCTGGATATGCGAAGTTTTTTCTACACACAAACATTTTTCACTTTTTACATTGTTCCTGGGAAGTTCTAATAATAAATTAACTGATAAAACAGACTGCAATGCATAACAAGAAGCATAAGGGGGCAATATGGCTTATGTTTTGTTGCACTATAAACAGAAAACTGAATGGTGACAGCAAAGAAAGAGGCACTGAAGGTGGAAAAAGACAGCTAGACAAAAATGTGAATCAAAAATAGTCAATTGGTTAAGAGATTAAGAGAAAAAAATTTAAATACAGTCCTACTTACATTGTCACTTAGTGTGGCATCACAGCCTGGCTGGGCGAGAAGGAGCTTCACGATGTCCACATGGCCGTGCTCACTGGCACACATGAGTGCGGTGGATCCCTCATCGTCCTGGACGTTGACCTGGGACCCTGAAGTCAAGAGGACTTTAACCATGTCCATACGGCCGTGACTGACTGCCAGCATGAGAGCAGTCTGACCAGCCTGGAGGCACAGACACACACACACACACACACACACAGACACACACACACACACACACAGACACACACACAAACACACACACAGACACACACACAGACACACACAGACAC